>LUCH01001714.1:0-48011 GCA_013368495.1 Paragonimus heterotremus
TCGTCAACCAACGTCAAGTTGATTTCGACTATCCGAATGTGCTAGAAAGTGGTTTCCGTAACCACAACGAACATCTGCTGGCAGAAGCCTTGCTGATCGCTAATACACCACAGGCGGTGAATCTATTCAATGGTTTGGGACTGTCAGTTGTTTAGTCTGATTTACTGATTGGACAACAGTGACATCAATTGGGAAAGGTGTGCGGCACTACTGTCACTCACCCTATCTCGAACAGTCTATAGGCATGTAAATTACACGCACAAATGCACACACACACACAATAACTATCATTCCAAAGAATTACTTAATAATGAGTTGATTTACCTGTGGTAATTTTGGGTGGCATACCGGTAGTGCGCGGACGACGGCACGTCGTGGACGCGAGTCTAGCGACTGGAACTACACAGTTACAACCAATCAGGAGTGTCCTGAATGCTTTGCTGTCATTGGTCCGACAGTTGTCGAACGGACGAGCCCTCTGCGACTCAAGCACTAGGACAGGGCGGGGAGATTGGCACCCGTCTGTCTCACGTTCCCCAAACAATTGTTCTACGTTGCCACTATTCAGTAACCTATGGGGGTGTCTACAACCCGAAACACAACGAAGTTGTAATCACATCCCCAATCTCCGGTATTTTATTTGTACTGCGTTCGGGCTAGCATTGGGCCCGGGATGATTCATTACCTGCTGTTAGGCACAGAGATAGATTACTGCATTTTTCTGTCGTTAAAATCCATCTACAGTATAGGAGCACATGACTGGAGTCTAAATCCTGACTTCCCAGATCAAGATGAGAGCCAAGTAATGACGATTTTCATTCAGGAACTCGTGGCTAACAGAACAACGTTACAGTCAGTAATTTACCTGTCTTCAGAGCCGGTTTTACGGAGAACAGTATGTGGAATAAGGTTGTATTTCTCACAATGTCATTCATTTAATAACTATTATGATAAACTCCAGAAGTGAATCAGTAATGGAATGCCTTATTCTGAGTCCCTGAGTAATTGTCCCATTTCAACCGCGGTAATTAAGTTAGCAGCTGTAAGTTGAGGTCATTATGCACTAAAGTTGAGTTTTGTTCAACATCGCTGTTGCACTGTTCCCTGCTTATTACCTGGCTCAGAAGGCGATTTAAGCGTGATTCTGGGACGTCTGTTTACTCGACAAAGGTGCCATGGAGAAAACGCTCCGTGTCTCGTAAAAGGCATGTTTCTGTAATTGGTGTCTACTCCTAATGAACACTGCTTTATGACATATCGACCTAAAGCGCAAAATAAACATACTTTTGCCGGGCGAATACGCACTTGGCCTCTGATGTACTCACTAGATCCTTGCTAATAAACGCCGGTTGGTAAGCAAAACCCTTAGTGAGACTTCGTTAAATAACAAAGGAATCCGAAAATGAAGAAAGGTCACGACGTGAATTTGAGATGTGTGGCTACAGTCTTCATCGGCTATTCTCTACATTCTTATAAAAGCTAGCCATACACATTCCAGCAAGGGTGACGGCCGTGGCATATGGTTTCCCTCCCTCTACCCACCTTTGTTATAGTTCACTTGTGTACACAGTGTGAATTCGCCATTGTGGGAAAAACCACCACTTACGATACTGTTCGTTTGCACCTTAATAGTGCTAATTCCCACTTTCGCCATGGTCACTTGCATACATGGCACACGGTCAGCTGTCTCTGTTGCCATTGTTCTGTAACTGCTATTGTCTAGCCGACGACACTAGATAGACTTTATTTATATCACGCATTCGATTGACAAGATTTCCATTACACAGCTAGAACGATTGAACTAATGTGTTTCTAGACGTTCCATAGTATGAAAATTCGTAGGAAAACGGAACAAAATCTTCATGCCCACAACTTCCGCTAACCTAGAAAGTATAGTTTGCCAATAATAAGAAGTTCGACTTAACCAAATTTGTCGTAAAAGCTGATGTTTCCTACAGTGGAAAGGTTGTTCTCCTCGTCTTTAACTGTAGGGTAGTCCACGTTAATTACATTACCGTACTAATGATAACCCAATGTCATACTCATTTAAGCCTAGATAAGTTAGTTTTTGTGTGAAATTTAACAGCAGTCTTACGGTTGAACTACCTCTATTGTTCAAGGCCACGGGAAAGTCGTCAAGGCTATTATCGGTCCGGTGAATAATCTTTTCCGAAGCTAACCATCGGAGCCCACTATTTTGAGAAGTGGAAGAGTCAAGTGAGAAGTGAAATTAATACTTTATATCAATGATGTGTTGAACCATTTCACGGGCAGGTTGTGGCGATGGATTTTATAGTACATTTGTACTGATAACATGCAAAGCAACCGACCAATGTGGAACCCTATTTGGATGATACAGCTGACACTCCTAAAGTTTGTTTAAAGAAAATCTCAGCGTATATCAGAGAACTTTATACAATCCTTATTGCGATTAACATATTGTAATCGAAATGGCCGTCACATACGTTCGAGTATACGATACAGATTGCCTTTGGCATTTGATGACAAGGTTTGTTGTGAACTGCTAATTGCTTTGCTGATGTATATAAAGCGGATATACCTTCCTAAGTGACATCATTTCAAGGCATTCTGCAACCATTTGAGGAAAATTCGAAAAATGCTGGTCAGACCAGACTTTATTCTGGCGCAAATTAGAGGTATATTTTTGCTGAATGGTGCAACCAGCTGATTACTTCGAATGGGCATTTTCAATGGATGTTTGTTAGTCTCTGGCAATTGAATCAGATTGTAGCAGGCCGCAATAACGGTATTGCTCACGCGATCAGCTATTACTGATATTGTGAATGATTGTGCCAGTTTACCCCAGTCGTTAGTCCCCATCATGAACTAGTCAGCATGTTGAGTTATTGATGCGGTGTTCGGAAATTTGCCTCCGACTGGGCCAACTGAAAGCTTTGGTCGCTACCACACAATCTAGCTAGTCTGGAAGAAATACCATACCAAGCTAATTTCAGAAAGTCAAAATTAGCCTACCAAGACAATTAATTAAGCTTATGGAGGAACACAACTCAGCTGATAAAGAGCCGCGAAACATACTGAGAATTTCAAACTTTTTCTTTGGTTTTGAAAGAGTTTGAACTCAAAGAGATTGAAGTAATGAGCATTAGCACGCCCTGAGCACACATGGAATAACCGTGATTTGCGACAGACTAGTGTGATGTTTTCTCAATATGGTCTGCCCAGAATCGGGGTCATTGTGCGCAGGAGGTGTTAGCAGGTGTCCGATTGAAGGCAATTTTTCATATAAAACAGGCAATTTTCAAACAGCGCGGTAGCAGTCTGTATGGAAGGAGAAATAATTCCAATAATGAACAGCAATCATTTTCCGATGGGAAAAGGAATATTTTTTAAAGAAAAAAGAAAGGGGTGATGGCGATGAGTTGATAACCTATCGACACAGAGCTTCATTCTGCCAACGATCAAACAAACAGACAGAACCCTCAACGAAATTACCAGTCAGTTACGTTTTTTTGATGCAAACGTCGTTGTTCCTACTGCCCTCAGCGTTTCCAAAATGCTGGGACCAAATATACTTTGGCATACCACAAATAAACTGACAGGGTATGATGTCTGGAAAGTTTGTTAAAGAAAACTGGTAAACAGACGCGGGAAAATCGAAAATCCGTCTTGAATAGTTTTTTTGTGGTTAGCAGCCAGTAAAGAATATTTTACTCATTTATCTAAAGAACAGTTGTTCTTTTGTACAAAACTGATCACGGTCGTTTCCAGCGTTCAACCAGCCAATCCCTACATATATATCTGACGCTGGTGAACTCGGCACGCGGTCGTGGTCAGTTATTAATAACCAGCTGGCCCGGACCCGGACAGAAGAAAGACAAAGCCTGCCCTTTCATTTGGCTGTGCTCTTATGTGCATGCCTCTGCAGTCCGGCCTCATTAACCCAGGTACCCTTCCCCAAACAACACATATTCCTGTAAGAATCAATTTTCAGGCGGACCAGCAGTATTTGTCACCGCTTCGCCGGATAAAACATCCTAACTTCAGTAGAGTACACAATGGGACAAGAAAAATGAAGTAATCAGTATGGATTGTGCCCGATAGGGGTAACTACTCCTTGTAGGGTAACCCAAACTGCACTATACAGCCTTATCAGTCGGTTACAGCACTTCTGCTTTGGAATATTGGTGTCAAATGTTTGTGAAGTAAGTCACCGTATCTCAAAGATTTGGCGCTGCAGTTCAGCTAGGTCGGCTTATTCCTTCCAGTTGACCAGATGCCACTTCATGCGTGAGCTGAATCGTCGTTAGTCTGTAACGTGAGAATGCCCATACCACGATGGAGTTGTTTATCCTTGAACCTCCACAAATGTATGCTTTCGAGTAATTTACCATGGCCAAGTGGTAACTCATCATTTCACCCTCCACAATTTAACTGATCATCAAACTGGCATTCAACACATCGAGCTCGATGGACTGGCGTTGAGCGGGACGAAATTGTGACTGGATGAACCAGCGGCATTCAGTGCGGTTCACTTAATCGCTGTGCACCTAGAAGTAAACAACTGTTTCTGCGAAGCAGGTTCTCAAATAGCTTACCATCAAACCATCAAACCTCCTACATATTGGATGCAAGTTGGTCACCAAAGGTCCGTGTGTTCAGCAGTATATGTCCTCCATGTCAACTTTTCAGTCTCCGCAAAAGTTTGTCAGAAAATACCGATAATGTAGGCTACGGCCAAATAATCTTCGGGAGATCATTCGATCCCACTTTTAACTACGTCAACAAAAGTTGGAAGTGCCTAAGGAGATACGCCGAACGTTCTGGTCTGTTGTGAGCAATTAGTCGACTGGTAGGTCATATGATTTCCCTTACAAAAGCGACTGTGATACAACCCTTAATAAGTCATTTGGTCTAGTTTCACATACGGTATCATTACCGACCTGTAGTCAGAAACTTTATCATAAACTCAAATGGAAGTTTCTTCCTTAAGAATGAAGTTTGCCATATTATTCAGGAAGATTGAAGAACTTGAGTTATATGTCTAGTTGGACAACTTTTATGACCAAATTCAGTGACATTCGTAACTCTTGGGGATAATCAAAATTTGCTAAAAGAAAAACTAGTGGAAGTCTGTTACCAACACCGGAACTATAAGCAAAAGCGCCACAGTCCGTTAACATCGCCACACGTTTGAAGGTTGAGAAAAATAAGACAAAATGGGAATCTAATGGTGTTGTATCGGAACAAAGACCCAGGGAGAGCACTGACAGATAGAACAAACGACATGGAGATGTTTGAATATTTTAATGACATCCAGCGGATTTTGTCAGACGATAATCCTGACAACGTCCAATGAAAACCTACCACAACTTAGAAAAGTTTGGGGTAAATGATGCAATCTCTGCTGACCTATGCAAGTTGTTGAATCCAATGGGCATACTTACCCCGCATATACACGGTCTGCCCAAAACCCATAAACCCAACGTCTCGCTTCGGCGCAGCACGTCAATGTACAACTGACCATAACATCAACTGACTCGTTGGCTAACTAACTTGCTTGAGTCGATCAGAAAGCAATCAAGTAAGTACATTCTTGAAGATAGTTTGAAATTTGTGAATTTCGGAGACAGTTTAGACGTCCAAGGTAATTGACGTGTTTATATGATACGACACATCTGTCCACTAACATCCCGCTTCATGAAACGGTTGATAGCGTTTGCAAATTTGTTTTAAGCCGCAATGCTCTTTTTCCCTGTCCCAGTGCCCAAACAAAAATTTTCATTACTTGTGTTCCCACACAATGTAAGGTTAAATTTTCCGAAGGTTTCGTTATGGTAAGTGGACAGGGGTGCAGTGGGTAGTCTGCAGGGTCCTTTTATAGCGGACTTCTTCATGTTTAAAGTAGACTTGATATTATGTGGGGTCTTATCAAAACCCGTGTTGTACACACGTTACTTAGACGACAATCTAGCCATTTTTGAGAGCTCAAGTAATGCACATGCGTTGTTGTTGAAGTTGACTCAAGCTCGGTTGAACCTAAAGGTGATGAAACAGAATGAAGTAAACAACCATATTCTTTTCGTGGATACTCTGTTCACCCGAGGATGATACGGTAAAGTCGACAGATTTCTCTACAGGAACTCGTCTGGGATAGAACAGTATATGCACCTCGGAGTTTCTGTCCAGTGAGATATAAGAGAAATTTAGTCAGAATTCTCTTTCATACAACTGGCAACCTATTCACAGAAATACATGCGTCGTTAGGATTAAGCACACGGACAGATATTGTACGGGCCATCAGATACTCCCTATATCTTATTGGGGGGTACAACAATGCTATTATCCCAAGAATACAGGTAACGACATGGCCGACGAGAAGAGTTTATATAGAACTCTGTACAATACACCGAACCACAACCATACCAATCATCTCGGTTACGAGCAAACTGTCAACATCTATCACATACCATTATGTTTGTAAGTATTCGTGTAGCCGCAGTATAAGCTATATAGGGACAACAAACTCACAACCAGCTGCTCTGATTGAGGACCATGTTCCAAATGGCTTAAAACACAGTTAGATATTTTAGGTTTGTAAGTAGAAGTCGGTGGACCGCACTCAGTATCACCGGTAGCAATGCACGTAGTTCATACAGGATACTGAGTTAAAGGTATTGACGCTTTGCCTTTGACTTTTCGAAGCAACCGGGAGTTTTCGATTTAATTTTCCATATATGTTCATGTATGACCAGAGTGTACAAAGTGTTACTCTGAAGAAAATCTAGTGACTTGCATCTCCCACTGTCTTGTTCAACTGAACGAGCAAAAGTTGCCTCAGTTCCCCCTGGATTTCAGCAAGTGTACACGTAGAGGTGCGGAGAGTCGCGGGTGAGGGCCATCTCCCTTCACGTCAGCTAACTGATGCCAACTGCTCCAGTCACTTTTTGTTCGAAAGTTTTTTCCAAAGTCAGCGTACTATTTATAAGTGACTAGGGGAAAGTTGAACTCAGGTCACACCATGATTATTTTAGAAAATTCTTCAAATCACTCTTAGAGGTACAACTTCTAACGTTCTGCATGACTGCTGGATAAGTACTTTCCAGAGGTTTTCCGTTACCCATGGCAGCAGGTTGGTCAGTCCAGCGCACGCAGTCGATAGTCACAAGTTAGTAATATATGACATATCTGTGATGGCGCTGTGCTTTTGAAGACTAACCTTGGTCGGAGCATGTGAGGTACTTAAGGGCCGTATATTACTTGATTAGCTGATGGGTCTACCGAGTTGTTGATATGTTTGTTACACACGGGCATTATCAGTCCAGTTGAACTAATAGGCGGGTGATGACGGTTAACTGCAACATCACCATGAAATTGCCGTTTCATACTGAAGTAGTTCTGGTGTGCAGTTGACACACAGGATTCTTGTATGTTGTAATTACACGTAATGGAGACAGGTCAGGTTTACTTCGTTGAACTAATTGGTTTGATATTATCTAGCAAGCCGTTCTTATGGAAAATCTTTCTTCTACTGAAGTCAGCAGTCCTCGAAAACGAGAGGTTCCAAATTCTGGTTCCCTGATCAATTCTAATATATCCTGCTGTTTATCAATGCGCGTTAATCAATTTAGAATTCGTTGGTGATCCGCTAAGGGTCAGACAACGCTTATACATTTCCGATGATATATGGGCGAGTTTCATGCAAGGAATTCTTATCACGTCTTGAGATAGCGTTGGACAAATAGATGACTATGCAATTCAGACTACTGGGGGGTTGATTAAATGGTGTTGATTGTAGATGAATATGGAGTGGACAATAACACTTTCACGAGCAATATTTGAAACAATGGGGCTCAACAAAAATGACGCTAAAAAATGAGACAGAAAGTAAAGTGAGCATGCAATAAGGAGGGTTGTCCATCTTAGAATAAAGTTAGGAATATCGATGTATCTTATACGGAGAACCGGAAAAAGTCCGACTGAACACAGGACTTTCTGAGAAAGGATCACAAAGAGGCTTCGTTGCTGAGTTGCGAACAACTGTTAACAGATTTCATTCCCCGACAAATTCACAGTGGGACATGGCAACACACAGATGTAGTAAGACAAACGAATGGACAGGGATTCTGTAGACGGCACATACCATATGCACTCTTTGGACCACAAGAGGTATCAATTCCTATCCGCCTCCCATCAGTGTATTAGTCACTGGGTCACTCAGTCAACTCATTTTCGGTTGGTCCGTTGGCTGACTGTCATGCTTCTACAGTCAAAGGATTTATCCTTTTCTTGGTCGGAAGGAATAGCATGGATGTCAAAGCAGAGCGTAGTAAAATGTAGGACTAAACATGTGGTGAGTAGTTGCCTTTGTTTATATCCCATTCAGTCGCATACTTGTTGTAATAATAAGAATTTAGTGGTATTTCATTTTGGAAATCGAAATATAATCATATACGGATATGCTAGGCTGTGCTGGCAGTTGTAGCCATTTGCGTTCATATCACCGGTTAACTGGAATATTAAGGTAATCAGACAATGAACAGCGTCCGTAGTTGATACCAGCTGACTTGCTTTAAACGAAGGTCATTAAACTAGCTTAGAGGTAGACTGCTTTGTTTTACATCACGTGGTTAAGGTAATTTGGTTGCATAATTATTCCAGCCGAATAGCTGGCCTGCGGTCAGGAACCGGAAAAGTAGAATTAACGTGTGTAATTTATGCTAAGTCGAGGTGACTATTTCATTCCGTGGTTGGCTGCTTCATTTTAACTGTAAAAACTTGTGTGGGTCTCCAAAAGCTTTAACCATGGGGCAGGTTAATTACGGATTATAACCATAGACTGTAAATCAATGCCCACTGGTCAGAAAATGATTACCACGAGGTGAAAAGGTTGTTGCAAGCTAAAGTGCATTAAAGAATTGATACTTGTTTTGTCCCAAACAGTGCATATGATGTGTGCTGTTTAGAGAATCCTTGCCCAATTGTTCGTCTTGCTACATCCGAGTGGTGCCATCTCCCGATGATCTGCTTGATCAGTCTTGTGACCACTCAGTAAAAGCAATCAACACATACGCAGGTCTGTATTCTCACGTTCATTTTGAACCTGCGTCTACATGTACTTGCTGTTCGCCCTTACTCTACTCATCACAGTAAATAAGCTACTTGACTAACCATATTTTGTACTTTTAAGGTATAATTTTAATCTACGATTAGAAGCTTCATTTTCACTTGTTTGAGTAATGGCTGAGAACTGTGAACCGATTGTGCAGCAGAATCATTCCCTGAAGTTGAACGTTGCACAACAGTCCATTAATGCTTTGTTTATTGACACGTAAATTACCTCCGGAAGCAGCAGAGTCGCTAAACCTCCGGACTTTGTATCGTGACCAATGAAACCACTTAATGTGAAAACTACTTCCGCCCATCGGATGGGACGAACCTATGTTAGGTGTAACAGAATTATGAAAATATTTGAAGGGCATTTTGTAACGTTAATATTGTTTCGAGAACGTGGAGTCACTCTCGATTTCCGTCACATTTGTGGATACTTTTCTGTTGTTACTACACTTCAGAAAATATACTTACTATCGCCGTGAATTTGATTTCCGGTCTAAACCTTGATTTCGTTAGAGCTCCTAAAACCGGGGCACAGTATTGGAGTTTTGTCAGCATGAAGTTCTCTGGTCACCAATAATCTTCGTACAAGCCAAACGTAATCACAGACTGTCTTTTCTTTCTTGTTAATTTATATGGCATTTGCCCTGTATCAACCCACAGCTACATTATAGTCAGTTAAAAGATTACCTATAAATAAAGTTGATGAGTATATGGCTGGAAAAATCGTCTGTCTAATTCCGACTTAGAACCAGGAAAATCATCCGTTGCCTGCTACAACTTGTTCAGTACAATACTGTTATTTTGTAGGTATGCAGCAAAATTTAGTTTTTTTTATGGAGCTATAGAGTTTAGTCTATTGGATTGTGTGTAGACTTGTACACCGAACCAATCCGAAAGAATTAATCGTGAAGTGGTTAGTGAACGGCTTACAGTATCTGTCAAACAATCCCTGTGATTGCAAAACAACACGTAGCCGTTAACGACGACACTTGATCTTTTTGCAGACATATAGTTAAAAAGTGTTCTGCCCTTAAGTTTGTACCTTTTTATCCACGTTAGGTAGGGCTTCTTACTAGTTTAGGGAACCTATTTTCTCATATAAAAAGAACATTTGGTTCGTACAGGAAGCAACCGCTTTTGAGCAAGTTGACGGTGTAGTCATTGGCAGCCCAATATGCTCAACATTGACGCATGTTTGCCTTGGAATGACAGACGAGTTTTTAATTTCGTTTCCATGAATACTTCATCTAAAATGCATGCCAGCGATATTATGATTTCGATGAGCGTGACAAGCTGCGTGCATATTTTAGCCTCTTGAACTGTATATGTGAAAAGTTCTCTGTTATTTATGAGATTGAGTCAAACAGCAGCCTAGCATTTCTGGACGTTTTACTTACAAGGCCTTAGGACTACGCGCTGTAGCGGTCGGTTTATCGCGAAGCCACTTGGGGTTACCAGTATCGCCTGTGGTCTGCGAGCATGCTCCAGTCAAAACAATATTTGACATAACCCGACAAACTTGCATAATTGACCGTCTGACATTAAAAGAGCAGTTCTTAACAATCACTTTTCTTGCTAACAGACTTATCTTCGTTCATAGCAGGAAGAAGGCGGAAAAACATGCAGTTGGCATAGCACAGAAAAAGAGGTGAATATGAAACTACAGTTCAGAACAGATTGTTTGTCCCTTATAGTAAGTCAGCAGATTCAGTTCACTGTGATTTGCACCAGTTGAATCGTGTCTCTTGTCGTCAACTAGGGGATTTAGTAATAGAAACACTTAACTGGATGTATCTGATTATTTTGTCTCACATGCCATTTATCAGTTCATTTGCAGTCGTAACGACAGTGAAATCGGTAGGACGGACGGATGCTTGCGTCAACGAATGGCAGAATACCTCCCATAATGGTTGATTCAGTCTGTTGAAGCGAATCAAATGAAACGGCCGTATATGGCAGTCATGGCGTTAAGACGATAAATCGCGTCGTTCACTTCCCTTTGCAGTGGCCTTTTGACCATAAGTTCATTCTGTTCAACTATTGTTGCCATGTGCCTTTGTTGTACATTCTGCTTGTCTTCATGCAGTTGTCGAGAAAAACGGAGATGTTGACATTCCGCTACGTTTGTTTTCTTATCGTTTTGATGAATTGGGCCAAGGGAACGTTATGTTTTGATATGTCAGATTTTCGGAATTTCTACGGTCCGGTCTTATTAATTACTCACACAGGTTTTCTGTTACTCTGTATCTTCCGTGAAAGTAATGGATGCTTACAGCCGACTTTTCTATATGATTCATTCATCGTAAACATTGTTATTCCTGGCTGACAATGGAGCACAGACCATCTCAAGTGACCGTTTAGTGTTTACTATCAAACAGTGCTTCCCTATGATGGTGTCCCAAAGGCCTGATTTAATATCCTCCAAAATGTAAAACCCTGTGAAAAAAAAGTTAGAATCAAATGGACTGTCCACAGGAAAATGAAAGTACGGCATAATTGTCATCTTTCGGGAATGTGTTAGTGTTTAAGTTCCGTTTTTGTATGAACACTGTACAGGAATGTTTAACGAGACTCACTGGTGAAATAGTGTACAGGAGGCTCAATTTGTATTGTATTCAAGCATAACCGATTTGTTCCGGTGTTGAGGACAACGGTGATCTTGCCGATCTCCGTTCGTTGTCTTTCATTCCGGTCTGTGCAGCATGTAACCGTTATTTTTGCTTTCTTCCAAACACCGGCAATCTTTAATTTCTGTTTACTGTCATACTTCTGCATACCGATACATAGTTTTCACGGTCATTTAAACGATATGTTGGGATTGACGAATATATAGAAAATGATATCCCTGTTCCAACCTTAATGATTATGTTGGACAAGACGTGTATCCACATTGTACCATTTTGATCTTCACCAATGGCGTGAGCATTCTCAGTCACCATCTTCTCAACACTGTACATATATTATTCAAGCTGCTGTCATGCTAAAGCTTCCTTCTCGGATCGCTGATAAATTCGCCTAAATATATTAGTCACAGGATTATGGCACTTGCCACCTGAAGGTTATAATCTGTGATATTCACTACGGTGATGAACGTTCGGTCCATACATCTATAGTTTGCTGCACACAAATAACTCAGAGAGTTCTGCCAGTATACACCGGGATGTCGGTCCCCAGAACTGCCAGCGGTATATTCGTTCTGGTTGTTTATGGGGAAGTGAAACCTGGAACAGCTGGTTGACTAGTTTACGTTAACTCAATATCTTTCAGATTTTTTCGTCCGGAACAAAATGTGACGTCCAAGGGAAATTCAACAGGATTCAAAAGCACCTTTCAGCTTACCAGTTCGTCTTAGCCTTGCGTTAAGTATGCAGGCATGTTGCTGGTATTTTCTTAAAGCAGTTTGGTTCACTAAAAGATCAGAGCTAATGATAACCGCGCGAAACATACCGCTCGATCCACTATCATAGCTCAACGAAACATTTGAGATTGCCAGCCATGGTTGTACAAGCCCAATGAGTTAACTAAAAAGAGTTGTTTGCAAAATTGACTGCTTAAAATGAAACAATTCTGCATGTAAAGCTATAGCACTCTTTGCTATAATGACGCCTTTCATTTGGACCGCAGTTTTGAAATAAGAGACGTCACATAGAAGGCTCACGGTAATGCAAGGTCACCTCCCAACCCTGAAGATTAGTACGTAACACTGCTCTCCACAAATTGCACTCTTCAACGAGCCTATTTTAAGTATGCGTTGAGTGAGACGTAAACTCAGGCTCAGCCCACGTCCCTCATGGAGATGTCAGTTCTTGGATAAGCATCGAGATGTGGTTTGATGTCATCAGTACCATATCCAACGTAATTTGTACGGCTAGCAGAATGGACATATTGATCTACACGTTTACTTGGAATGTGGTCACATTAATACAGCCTATCGAATCAACACATATTTGAGGACTGATAGAGAAGGCGGTTCCGAATCAACCTGATCAATTCAAAGTTGTTTACATTTAAGTTAAATGAAGCCGACTAAGGCCAAATTTGTTGACATGGATTGGAAAAATGTTCAGTGGATCTGTCTCAAGGCCAGTAAGCCACAAATATTATGAACTGTACGAGGAAACAGTATGCCAGTGGAATGCAAGCGTTCAGATAGAAAGTATGAATTTTGTTTCCAGACCGACTCACCTGTACTGTTCTGAATAATGGAGTTTTTTTTAGTAATCAGATAGACCTATCTTTTTGTACTAAAAACGTGGAAGAAGATTAGTGAAAAGAAACTGACTGGAAAGAGGAAACAACTACAAACGAGTGTGTTCTAGTTGTAGAAATATGTGAATTAGCGAATAAACTAGGACTACTTACACTGCACAGCATGTTAATAAAATTGAACCGAACTTCAGCGTGGCTTCATTCCGTACTCTAAAAAAACCGACAGTTAAACGGCAAACACTTGATGTGTTTGTGATCACAGAATTGTGAGACTGTGGTGAACTACTTAAAAGTGAAGTTTGTCTTCCATTATGGTTCAACCGACTAGAAACTGTCAATATGGCTGGAAATCAACCAGAATGAGTGGCTTCTTCTTAACGTCCGTTTCTATTAACTAAGCCGATTTTCATGTCACTTGTGGGTGGTCACCGGAATGTGACAGGATTGACTCAATTTTTTCCCACACACTCCTTCAGTAAGGGTCACTCAATTACGAAATCTGCAGACACGTACCACCTCACTACCTCTCGAGTCATGTGTAGTGGCTACAACGCCAAAACAGCCGATTGATTAGCATACGTGTCCGATTGGGCTTATATGATTTTGGAACGCTCTATGTGTTTATTTTGGTTACGTTATCAGTGGGCGAATTCACTCGCAAACTGTAACCATATATTTGAACAGAAATCCAATTAGCCATCGGAACCATTCTGCTAGTTGTTGTTAGGCCGTATTTGTTTGACACATTATGAGTTATATTTGCATTATACATGGTGCGAGTAACCTTAACCTCAAATCTTATCGTCAGCATGGCTCAGCCAGACAGCCTTTACAAAGGTCATGAGTTTGAGTTACTTGACCTAGGCACCAATTCATGGGGACCAGTTACCGCAGGAGTTACTTTGGGAGTCTAGCTATGATCCACATCACTCCAAACAGAAAGAGACTTTAATTGTTGTATTAAAAGCTAATAACTATACGTAGACATACTGGCCCCTAATCAAAGTTTTAGGTACCATGTTTTCAATATTGATAGGGGAAGCTTGTTTCCAACGTTTGGATTAAACCAGCTCCATCGAACCAGAACTGGTGCAAGCCTACATGACCCAGCCCGGAAGCAACACTCACTGTAACCGAAGCTATCGATTCGGCCACGTTTTTAATGGGCAACTCGAAAGTGGCACCTGGTCAATCTGTCTCTGATAAGACACACGTTGATCAAAAGAAGATCAGAGCCAAACAAATTCTTGTACGACTCTTAGTATTGACTTTGTGCTCTGCCTTTCTGGTTGGCAGCTGGAATAAGATTGACATTATATTGCGGATAAACGGTACACATCACAGTCCGTCACCCTCCGTCTGATCTTTAACGAGAAGCCTGTTTCAAATTAGGCTTGCAAGTGCTGATGACACTAATTCTGTTCTACATACACCCCTCGTTGGTGTGTGTTCCTACTAACCTGCTCCAATCAGGACTGCGACCATTAAAACAATCTTGCCTCAGCGAAAGTTGACCTTAAATTGATTTGGAAACTACAGTGATGTGACTTGTAGTCCGAAGAGGATAAAGAAATAACTATCATCACTCTGTGAAGTCCCGAGGTGATGCCTACACGAGGGTGGACACCATCGAGCTTTATGGCTTTGTAAGAGCGAGTGCAGCTAGTGGAGTGAACAAAGTGGGTTGATTAAAGGCTATACAAACCATCAGTAGTACGAACAGTTTAACACTGCTACGAAGTAATTATCCAACCTGCAAGGTTACACTACAAAAACAAAATCAGTTGAAAGGCTTGTAGATTTCGTGTTCACATTTAAATGACAGAATAAATACCTGACAAAAAATCTTCCGTCCTATCCCGAATCTACTGGCTTCAATAGACTAGTTCGCTGTGACCAGTTTATCCCACCAGCACATGGTGTTTGTCTTCTTTTAACCACTGATTTGACGCAGGTATGGGGGAATAACTGACCACTCTATAATAAGAAGAAGGCCAGTAAAGACAGAATGCAAGCGGAACTTTTCAAGAGCTGGTATTTGCCATTTGATGGAGCACAACACAGCTCGTTTTTCAGCTGCGTTCAATTCGAGTAAACGCCACTGTTTTGAGCGAACTTATAAAAACTTCCATCATTAACTCGTGAACTACATCAATCGTCCGAGGTAGGTTTAGTGGAGAATCACCAGGAAGTTTTTGAAATCTATATGCTAAAGGAGACCTAATCTTACTACACGAGATACCCTCAACATCAGTATTAGTTAACAAACATGCTTTTCCTTGTGGCAGTCACGTGACTCAGGGGAAACTCGCCAAAATTACGTCAACACAGGGGTCGTTCTATCCGCGAAGAAAACTAGTTCTGAGTGAGGATACATTCAATGCGAAATAAAGCACCAAAGCGTGAATTGTCAGCGTCATTGGCAGGTTAGATTTTAGCGCACACCCCACACAAACGTTTAAAAACGCAACCGATTCTTCACACAACTTGGTCGGTACAGTAAATTTAGGTAAACGAAGACACACCTGGCCTTTCTTATGCTGTTAATTCCTTGTTATTTCATGCCTACTAAAGTACGTTTAGTGCAAATTTGATGTGTGCGAAGTTATTTGGTTATCATTTTCGACCCTTTTCCCCATGACTTTTCATAATTCGTTATATTATTTTTGCCGAACGTCTGAACCGAAAACCTGTTGACGCATCTTTTCTTTCCAGACTGTTCAACAGAGGTTCAGAAGCACATGAACACTCTCAGATTTCTACTAGTAGTCAAAATATTGCCCAAGTTTAAGGATTTCTATGATTTCAACTTGGAGAGAATTCCTAGTCGAGGGGTCATCGATTGGAGGGAACAGAATAGTTACTGTGTCTCCTCTAGAGGCGATCGGGCAATCAGAGCATTACCCACAGGCAAACGTGACTGGGCATTTGCATGTGATGATTCTGTCTTGTCTACTGTGAGGTCATTGGCTCAGTGGTCAACGCGGTTACCTTATGAAGGAGAGGCTAGAGTTCAAGTCCAGGCCGTGACAAGAGTATGCACTAATGACGAGCTCTAACGAGAGCGAAGTTCGAGCAAAGCTGATTTTTACGAAGGGAGTTAATTGGGAAGTCTGTGGGAAAGCGACACGTGCGATTAATTACAATTGATTCTCAACTTGTTCTCTCAGGTTCTTCCAAATCATATATGTCCTGTGAATCCTGCGGACTTTATAACGATTTACTCAAAATTGTTAGCTTTGTTTGGGAGGAGGAAGAAGCTTTGCATTAATTCAGTGTCATCTTGATAGTGTCATCGCGCGAAGACGATGAGAACAAGTGATCTCTCGACAACAACCCAGAAAATCAGCCTAATGTGCTGCATGAGTGTGACTTTATAATAATACCGCTCAGACTGCCAAATGCTGAAGTGCTCCACTTCGCCCTACTTGAGAAACGATGTGATTTTTGATTAAGTCGCATTAACACTGGTTTCAAATTCCAAGACACATGTTGTTCAATCAGCTTCAGTACGATCACTGTAAATCTTACTGAGGTTTGTGAGTCGGATAAATACAGGGCTACACAAACGACACTATTCAAGCTCGACAATCAAGGAATGTCAAATAATTTGACTGGATACTTGCAATTAGATAGAAAGCCTGGGCCGCCATCTTACAGAAGGATTTCTGATCGCCTTGTTATGGTCAATAGGATTAAGTGGGTTCGTGTCATAACCTTAATCGCATTGGATTCGTATTCAGCCACGATATTTGTATTTGTCTTGATGTTCACCCAACTTCTGTGGTACGTACATGTAAACACAGCAGACCGAGGGAAAATAAAGCCGGTAGGAGCAACCCTGTTACCAGACGTTGACACACCTTATAACAATAGTGAGTACTTTTCCTACCACTAATTCTAGGGGATGACAAAACAGTCTTAAAAGGGGCCGTTTGGATTAAGGAGTGTCAGCCAACAATTCGGGCGTCTTGAAGTCAGACCCATGGTGGGCAAGCGAACCATCAACATGGTGTCGTGACCGTGTACCGCTGCGGCGGAAGAGATGACGAATGTGTTGATCCTCTGGGATAAGTAGATTATACTGGTATACCCATGAACCCATCAACGAAGAGAAGGCAAACGCTTCGCTCATAGATAGATCAACTCACATATTTTTGATTTGACTAGAAACAGACGATCCCGCTTGTTTGGTACGGATTTTTGAACAAGTCTGGTATCAGACTACTCCCTATCTGCTTTACATTTTAGTTAATCTGGGTTTAAAATGTTACGATGTTTTCTTTTGTCAATGTTTCAAAGTAAAAATGTGTACATCTAGTTTTGTAGTTCAATATAAACCGCAATACCTTCTACACCTAAAGCTGTATTTTTACTCGGTCTAGGTTCTCCTCTTCTGGTTCACATTCTTATAACGGAGAACAATTCATGTTTCCAACAGTTTGGGAATATCATCTGTTCTCAAGCGAGTCACTTAGATAACCACTTAGGACCGGTTAGTTAACAAATATGTTCATTGATTTATCTACCGGTTTTCTTCTGGGCTGTTTGCACTAAATACAGGGTGCGCGGTTGTGGCCACCAGTAGTGCACCGTGAACAGCTTGTGATAGGCTTGAAGATATCTGTTGACTTTCGCCACCGCGATACGTTGATTCCGGCAAAGTAGCTGCCAACCCTAATGCCTGACAAGTCTGTTTGACATTTCCCGTTTATGAAATCATAATTACGTGTTCTCAATTGAGGTGTAGATCGAATGTACTGCGGCCGACTGAATGATATGGGGTTTCATGAAGCATACGTGTTGTCTCCGAAAACCCTTGTCACTTGTGGAGACAAAAAAAACATCAAGTTGCCGTCGAACGAATCCATACAATCATCCTCACTTTTCGTCTGGATATTTCTAAGCACTCACCCCTACGACTGTTGAGTTTCCCACCTGTTTTACTGGAATCATGATACTGGTCACCAACATTTTCTAAGTCATCCTTCACAGACCAAAGTATTTTTAAACTTCCTCAAGTCCACCGATTCCCCCGCATTCTGTGTGCTGGCACCTGACTGGCTTAATTTTGGAAATGGCAATTCTGATTTCAGACGGTGAGGAGGTTGTTTTGCAAATAAGAGAAAAGCACTTGGCAGAAAGATCAAAAACTGAAGTCAGCATTATGAACTAAAATTGTTTTCATCCGCGGTTGCGAAACATAAAAATAGCAAACGATGTGGAAAACACTGGCTCCAGAAACATAGTCTATCTGATTGGGTTACAACGAACGGAGCCTATTAATAGCTGGTGCTAGGTAAGGCAAGGGTTGGGACACACAGATTAACTAGACAATTCAAATTTAATGACGATTTGAATACACACGGATTTCTTGGCTGCGGCTTGCCACTTTTCAGTTTTAATGGGCCGACGTTCAGTAGATCATAATTACTTCTAATGTCATCCTAACTTGGTAGTGGGGTTATAGTTTTCGAACTTAAGAATGACATGCAATAATCCCTGCCTTTTCAGTTATGTAAGCCTGATGCTTAAAACTGTTTTCACTGATCGTTATAAGAATAGCTTACAAAAGTTTCTAGTTCCATTTTACGGATTGCACACATAAAGTGGATGATTCTGCACCACAAATTAACTTTTATCCTGGTAACTGAGTTGATCTTATTCATTGGATACGTTTTGAGCAAATCAGCTTTTACTTTTGTGAAAATGAACCAAATATGTTAGAAAATCGGCAGTCGCTAGTGCCCAACAATCAGACCCCCTTTTAACTCAACAGCTGATTCATGAGCAGACTCACCCAAGTTCGGTTTCAGAATGTCACGTGAGTACTCTGTGGGGCGCTCGACTTGAATTCACGATGTATGCGACTGTTAAGCGTAATTCCGGATACAAGCTAATGATGATCAATTTGACTTCAAAATCCGTCAGCTTAGGGGGCCACAGTTGTCGTTCCGAAGTTAACTAGTTGTGCAATCGGCTAGTATGCACTAATAAGCAAGTCTACTTTAAGTTTAACAGTCAGTAAAACTGCTGATTACATAGGAGGGTCCAATCAGAACCATTTCAATTCGCCATGTCCTTACCGTTGCTAATGCCGCACCTGGTACACATATCAATAAACAATCAGGCCTACTCACTGTCAACACAGCTTCCGTATGGGACGCGGCCTGGTACAATGCAAGCCCCAGTGTTTCCTTTAACGCCTGGTCTCGGCTGCGTACATGGGTAAACGCCCAAGTTCAGACGCGTCTGTCTGTATGTCCAACCAACTTTGTGTTCGTGTCTCACGAGTGTCCGTGTTTGCGTGGGTATATTCCCACACCTAAAATTATGGGAAGACAATACACCGGATAGCTTACTTCATTATTGAGCACGGTATGGTGGTTACGCGCCTAAACTGACGACAACGCTGTTCTGAATGTTCTCAGCACAACTTACTTCATTTTAGTCATTTTCAACTTGGGCATATTATCGTCACTGACCCGAGTGAATGGGAGACAATAGGTGGTAACTGATGTTGCTCCTCAGTGATAACAGTGAGTACCGTTATAGACATTGGAATTAAACAAAACTAGGCACTACTCTGGCTAACCGGTTAAGAGGCTTCGACTTTCAGCGAAAGGAAATTTGGGACTGTATTTAGCTGCCGCCAGAGTAATACATAGATAATGCGAAACAGTTGTCAAGTTGTTTAGGTTAATCCACTTTAGTTCCACAGCAATTTATCTCCTTTTGTCGGCCCAAGCAGTGTCAGTAGAAAACGAAAGGTCTGATATCTGATGAATTTTTAGGGTTAGAACATCTTAATAATAATTATGGGGGGATGGTTGCTAGGTGTAACGACATCTTTATGCAATACGGGGTGCCAGAACTCTGAGTGGATTGCTGGCATCGAAGCGAACTGTAAGCATGACGGTTGTGGGTAGAAAGAGCTGGACGTACTTACTCCTATGAATAATATTGCAGCCAGGATTAAGTGTGAAAATTCCAAATAACGGGGGCCTTAGAACTCGGCAGCACAGCAGCTCGAAAACTCTTTGTTTAGTTACTTATGCACGGTGGCGTTTGTAAAAGATCAAGTTGAAATTTATTGTTCTCAACTTTTGGCTTTTCATTCCTTTGTCAATGAGTTCACTGGTGTGTATCACCCTTCAAATGAAGCCAGGACAAGAAGTGGCATCAGACCACCCGGAAGCGCACAGTTAAAGTAACTGTTCACATATCCAGTACCCAGCACCACTCTTGACAGCAGATACCATGCCGAATTTCATTCAGTTGATGTGTGCTTTTTTATTCAACTGTTTCCACTTTGTCGACGGATTATTTGTTGATCATTCTGTATCAGTTTTGCGATCGAACTGAGTTTGCCTTTAATTGGTCCGAACCCTTCCTATAAGAATCCCGATAAATCCCTCTGTTTTTTTGTTTTATCAGTCAGCTGTTATTATCCTTATGAGGGACACCTAACGGAGCGAACAAAGCTAATCACTCAAAATGCCTTTCGATCCAGATTAGGAAAGATTGTCATTTTTGAGGTTGAGCAAACCTACAGGTAGAATCGAACTTCAGCTGGTTGAATTCTAACCAGGGTACTTTGATTCACACGGTCAGAGGTGAATTCAGTATCAGGTGGATATTTCTGTATTATTCGAGTTAACCGATTAGAATGCAACTGTTCACCCGAAAGCCTACATGCTTCGGCTCTGTTTGAGCTGTTTTTCTTCGTTTGCCTATTGATAATCGCATAACCTGGTTTGTTCTAACGCCACGACTGTCATGGACGTTCGTTGCCTTCGATCGTTTCTCTGTCCTAATTGCTTTTCAATGGAATCGAATCTCATATATGTCTGTTTTCTCTGTGATCTTATTTCAACTAGTTCCCAGTAGACGGTTGTACTGAAATCTCTTCTTTCTAGAGATGGGAAAAAACTCGTCCAATCGAGCCAGTAACTGTAGCAGGTGCAACCTGATAACTCGATAGCAAACCCACGCAAGGAATAATCATTATGGTGAAATTACTGAAGCTGATTCTGAAGCAGCGACAAACACAATTCGATCCAACCCAGTTAAAGCTGATTGAAAGTTAATCAAAGCCATCATACGCAGTTTATCAATGGTGTCAAACAATTTAAAGGTCAGGCCGAGTGTAACTGTACTACTTGGAAGTAAGGTCTTCGAATAGCCCTAGAAATGGTATTCAAATTAGAACATCCCACGTAATTATTAGGGAGAAGACCTCGTACTGGTTGCAGTGAGCGGTTCATATTCACTAAACAAGAAGTCGAATCTATTAAATAAATCACAGTCACTCCTTGACTGGTCGTATTAACACATACAAAGTCACAAACTGTACGTTAAGTGGTACAATACTGAACAAAGAAATTAACGAATAACGGAAGGCATAATATCGAAGCTGTTCGTCCATTTCTGATGTGGTATCTTTAACGCTACCTTTGGATTAACCCCCTGTTATATCCTCAATTGTATCCGGTTTTGGATAAGCGGTGAATCTAGTAGATTTTCACCACAATAACCGTATCACTGAATTTGTTTATTATGTTGAAGCCAGAGTGAAATTTCAAGCTCGGTTCCTCTGTTACGAAGACATCTTCCTAGTGAAGTTGCTTAGCGCAGCCAAGATACGATTGCTTCTTGAAAACCTATTGCGACAGAATACTCAAAGTATACTGACTTCATCATATCAAAGAAGCCTCGGAAACTCAAACAAACGAAGACTTTCTAAGAGCATTCTCCTTTGTTCAACACCTGATACCAAGTTAGCGAAAAATGACTGATTATTTTGTCGCTTATGCGAATGTGGTGAGCTGGGTGCGTATGATGTTCCGGCTGGGGACAATAATGGAGGACCATTCCAAGTACCTAATATTCATCTGCGGTCCACAATCAGTTGGAGATACTGATATTCGTACCCGATTTCTGAACAACGGTGAACAAGATCTTGAAATGTAGGCTGTAACAACCGAGTGCTAACGATGGATCACTTTGAAACTGCAGCTTGACATCGGTTATGACATCATGTCAACTGTACACTGAACGTGGAACAGCATTGATTGTCCAGTATGCAAGAAAACGGAACATTCAGCTCGGGACTCATCTGGAGAATAAATGGCACTGAGTAGTTAGTTGACCAATACCATTGAATACAATGATGTTCACGCGTGTCACGATATATGTTTCTGGTCAACCGAAACTGAATCAATTGAGCATTGACTAGCTTGACTGGCTAAAAATTTGAACATGCTGCTCAGCCGTTTGTACATCACTGGAGGCTTCAGTCATATCGACGAATCAGCAACAAGATGACGTTCATCTGAACCTGACAAAGAAGTTTAGAAGCGAATTTGGCGATGTATTCCAGTAGGATCTTGGTAAATGTACCAGAGTAAAAGCAGTGTTGAATTTATGTGAAGATGTCAAGCCTGTTTGACCGAAAGCACCCGTGCCGTGTGCCGCCTTACTAAATGTAGACGAAGAATTGGACAGAATTAAGTAATCCGGTGTTTTCCATCCAGTCAGTTACTCCGCCTGAGAAGCCCCTGTTACTTTTGTTAAGAAGGTAAACAGTTCCATTCGGCTGTGTACAGATTTTTCAACATGCTTAAAAGCTGTTCTGAAGACCTTCCTCAACTTACTGAGGACGTACTTGCAAAGCTCTTTCGTGACAAAGGCTCACCTGTATGTTGAGTTCGACACAAATTTCAGAGAATCGCTGTCCTTGAATATCCATTGGCGATTGCTCACTATTGTCTTCTCCATTTTATAGTAAAGTCAGCACCCACGATCTTACATCCAATTACGGACACTATGCTGACTGATATCCCCTGGGCAGCAGCATAGCCGGAAGATATCATTTTGATGTGTACCAATCTCGCTGAATTGTACGAAGGGTTTGCCGCTGTCCTGGGCAGAATTGGGAGGTGGGGGTTCATCTTCGTACAATAAAATGGAGTTAATGTAGTACCTATTGTTTTCAGAAAACAATAGTGTAGCGAACACGCTCGTATTCGGTTATTCACCACCAGGCTAATTACATGACAATTTATATGAAACGTTGTCAGGGCGAAGGGAACAGAAACAAGTAACGAGTTCCAGTGAGGTCAGACACGTCATCGGCAAAGACGGAAACAACGTTTTGATACGATTACGTCACCGTTATCACGCAACTGGAACCATGGCGGTTTGGTAGGTCGTGGTGTGGGTGGTTGGCGATGCCAACTTCAACGTCTGTACATAGCACGTTTGTGCGCACAAGGGTAGGTTCTTTAATCTGCTGCTGCTCCAGGTTTGATGATGCTCACGGATACGTTCTTATAAGCGCCTGGTCGTGCGACCCACTTAACCTCCATTGTTACAGTTGCGTCATAACGATGACGTAATCGTGTCAAAACGTTGTTTCCGTCTTTGTCGATGACGTGTCTGACCCCACTCAAACTCATTACTTGTTTCTGTCCGTTGCACCCTGACTGTTCTGTTTTATATAAATTGTTACGTAATTAGCCTGATGATGAATAACCGAATACGAGCTTGTTCGCTACACTATTGTTTTCTGATGATTACCTTGGGGATTTTTCAATACCTGATGTTTATAACCGACTAGAATGGCCGCCACCTTGACTTAATTAACGCTGACGGAACCAAGCAAATTCCCCGTCCAACTCACATCTCACCCTCAAGTTTATTTCTAGGAGAGGTGAGAATACGCAGTTTCCTTTTACTCGCGATGTGACGTATACAAGGTTCCCTAAACAGACTCTCGAAAGATGTCGAATGGGATTGGAGTGATGACTGCTGAAATGCTTCTGACCATGTTAGGTTAGTGATCGCCTCGGACCTGCTGCTGACTAGTTTAAGCTCTTTCTTAGACAATATGATGACCTCGGATGCGTCACGTAGTGGCGTTGATGCAGTCATATCATACCAATACCCGGATGGCTTGAAGAAAGCAACGGCGTACGCATTCAGGACGCTGACTGAAGCAGAGGAGAAGTATGCTGAAATCGAAATGGTAGAATTGACGCTTATGTTTGTGTTGACAACATTTTGCGAAACGCTTTGTGGATGTCACTTTACCCTGCTGGTCGACCACTAACCGCTGCTTGAAGTACCGTGACCAAAGAAGTGACGTCGCAATATAAACAGCAAACCACCCTCACTGTTGGATAACCATGCTTCAGTGGCCACGATTTTATCATCAAAAGCCGGTCGACAACTAGCATCGGGCACGTGGATCCCTCATCAAGATTTACTGCGTCGGCATCGCTTAAACACAAGGGTAGCATGCTTACGGGCCATTATGAAGCAGCATGATGTAAACTAGGGGGTCACGGGAGCAATTGAAAGCTTTCCCGTGACTGCGTCAACAATCCAAGGCGAAAATCAGTCCTGCAGAGTTTTCGGCGCCATATTTTTGACGGACGATTCTGGGATCTCCTTGATGATGAGACGAAGAAGTATTTTCAGCGATGACGGTGCCTTTCTCTCACAATGTTTCCCATCTTGTTTAGTTAACGTGTGATTGTTCCATCCGGTGCCAGACCACCGGTTCTGCTGCAATCCCGTTGTGGCCATCTTGGTATAAATCAGGATAACAGCATTGTCACAGGGATGTATATATTCTTGTCTCAGGTAGATCATTTCGTCGAAATACTTTGTAAAAGCTGTTTTACTTACACACTAACTGTAATGTTCTCATTGAGAGCTGAATTGCAGTCGTGGTCAATATCCGAGAGGCTCTGGACCTTCTTGCATGTCAACTCAGCCGGAACACTGAACGACAAAACTAAATGTTTGTGAGCGTTTAAAGTGAATGACCAGAAGTATGTTTGATAGAAACAATACCAGCAACCTTAACGATACAGAAACTGGGTCAGATACATAACCGTTTTAAAGTATTTGAACCAGTTTTATCGGACATCGTGAGTCGCTTTACTTCGAGCAAATTTGCGGATTTCTGCACGCGTCAGCATCATAAAAAACAGCAATACGTCGATGGTAACATTGATGTTCAGTTGCCATACAACCGCAAAGAAAAGACAAGCCAACGCCGGGAAGATGAAGAAAACAGAAGATGAGGGGAAGAGACCTAAGTACAACAAGTATGTTTGTATTCAGACATTTGAAATCGAGATGCCTACACCTTGCAGACAAACAAATGATTTATAGGTGAAAGTAAGGCGTCATCAGGTGCACTTACTTCACAGGCAACTCAGCCAAACAAGAACATTTACCCTGCTGAACCCGATTAACCGTCATCTCATCTAACTTCTCCAGCTACATACTATGTGAGTGGCGAGCTCCCCAGCACGGGAGACAGACTCGACATATAGTGGCCAACCACTTCGTGTACGATTGTCCACGTCGTGCTGTACGCCAGTCAGCCTTAACGTCATGAGAGAGTGTTCAGTGTGGCCGACGATTAGCGGGCATCCTTAATACATGACCTGACCATCTGAGTCTCTGCAAGCGTAAGGAGTGAACAAAAGAACTCGTTTAACAATCATTACGAAGTATCCGCTTCCTCGTTGCTTACTCCTCGATGCCACCCGATACGAGCGATCGAACGCAGACATCGGTGGCCAAATATCTGAAGACGGTTCACGTCTTCTGCCCTGAATGACCATGTTTCGCTGCAGTTAAGTAACACAGCCTTAACAGTTGTGTTATGTACACAATCCTTAAGCCTCAGGGGGTTATCTCTGTCTCCAGAGGTGCCCCACATTAACATGTACTGTAACATACAAGCCGGCCGTTCCTACTCTGAGTGTCCGTTACACCTGCGGAATAACTTTGCGGCACTGTAGAGACACCGGAGGACAGCGTTCTTCCACAGTAGGGGGGTTCCAGCAACAGTCCTGCAAAAACCGACAAAACAAATAAGCATGAACCAAAGGTTCAGCAAGCCATACACACGACTTACATAAACGAAAACTAAAACGTTGTCAACAACACATGAGCACGTCCTGTAACGCAATTCAGATTCAACCTGTGCATACTTGCTGGTTTCGACCGTACGTTACATAAGCAAGTTTCTCTTGGTTGCACACCCATTTTTGTAGTGTCGGGTATCCGCTAGGATTTGAAAGTAGCCGAGTGAACGATTTCTGTGAGTGCAAGATCCGTGATTGGTTGTGAGTAAAGACCAGTTTATATTACTAAACTTTCTTTACTGGTTATCAGCAAGGTCTTAGTGACACCCCAGTGTTAAACATTAGTGCATGCTGGTTTCGCCAGGTCTTACGTAATGAAGTTATTCTGCTCATTATGTTCTGCTCGTCTTTGTTAAATTTGGCTAAATTAAGACATAATCGTCTAAGCAGAAACACCTCTGCCAGACAGACAATTTCGTACTCTCATAATGTTTATTTGGAGGGGGATTATCATGTAATTAGCTAACTAAGCACGTCAATACATTCCGAATGTGGTTATTCAAAAAGTAGGCTTACAAAGCAATCGAAGGTGCAGATCTCACCATCCTAATATGAATGTATAGTTTATAAGCTGTAAGGGTGAGCCACCTGGATACTGATCATTTGTATGTAGTTACAAGAGAATTTACGCTTTACAAATCTTGCGTAAATGAAACTGTTTACACTGTCTTTGAAGATTGTCACATCAACGGCATTATATCACATTCACGCCTCAGACCTCAACACTATCGAATTCACCACAGAGGCAGCAACGATCAAGTAAATTTTCTGGATGCTGATATCATAAGAAAAGAAAATGGTTCAATTCAAGGTCGAGTACAAAGGAAACAGACTTGAAATGATCGACTACATTCACTTTGCACTCTCATCAGTTAACTAACCAGTAGGTGGGTTTGAACAGGATCTATTCTTGCTAAAGTGAACCAAAAGTAGGATGAGATGATAACCTTGTAGAGTTCCAAAAAATTACCTTCTCTTTCACTGTTTCTTGTTAAGATAAAGTAAAAAGCCGGTCAAAATATAAAGTGTTGTAGAGTACTTTACATATCTACTAGGAACTGGGGGTTGATTTTTCTTCAAACCACGATGTGGGTATTTGACAGTGACTGTCCGCGGAACCATATTTGTTATTCTCTTGGGCACAGCAAAAGGTATTCCGCATTGTGACCTCTTCCGGTGGTGGCTTCAGGTGTGAACTAACGTGCCTGACCTATAAAAACACAGATCAAGCGGAGGATAAATTATATGTAGCCGTGCGAACTAGTGACAGCCGTTGCCATGGAAATTTAACGGTATACTACGAATATCGTTTGGTCTAAGTTCCGAACAAGGTTTGGTTACTAGAGCAGCATAATTGGATAGTCATTTTTTAAAGTAACGTTTTAATGTATATACTGTTGGTTATCAGTGGATGTACATCAGTTTCAACATATATCCTGGCTACCGAAAATTGTCTTATAGCTAAACACTTGATGGATATCGTTACGCAATAAAAAATTATTACTATCGTTTTTCTGATTTACATTCACTTATAAGACGCGGCACAACATTCTAGTGACCAAGTGTTAACATCACTAGTACCGTATGTCAGAAATGGCAGGTATTTAACACTTTATTGTTGCATTTGTGTCATCAGTATAACTTCATTTCATATAAACTGTTGCACATAATCATTTGATAATGGTTTGTTTGCTGAAAATTAATATATTCATACTTGATGTAAACGTACGCTGTTTGCTCCAGAAAAATTGTGACAAGCCGATTTTCAAATCTGTTCAAATCAACTTGTCGAAAGTATGAAACATTTTGTCTTCGCTTTCATTTTGAATATCACAGAAAGAATAAGAAAATTCGACACCCGAATGCATTCCTTACTCCACAAGAACGATCGCTTGCTCAACAAAACGGGAGTCCGAAACAATCACAGTAGAAACCTGGCAACAAGACAACATTATGGTTTACTAAAAGTCAGCTAATCACATATCTGTGACTAAACCACCTTTATAGTGGCATCAGTCTTATAGAATCCAAATCAGCAAAGTACGTATAAACCAACCATCTCGTAAGTTCCATTAGGCGGACAGTTAATGCAGATACAAAAGGATGTTGCAAAAGGTATTCTACTCGAAGCTGGTCAATGGTAGACATGGAAAATTTTGTGACGAAACTACACGATCATCAGTTTCACCGATGTTTATACCTCCATCAAGTAGAAAGCATTCATTTAAAAAAACAGAGTTAGATTTCTAGAACGTATTATTATATTGTGAATAGAAAAATATGCTTCATCTTCAGAAAGTTATCAAGAGAAATTGATGAAACCATCACGAAAATACGTTAACATTTTTAAAATTATTTTTTTCAGGAGGGTTTACTGTTCTTTCCTCGTTCAAAGCACAGTTATCTTGTTCCCGTATGCCACTGTCAGAGAAATTCAGCTGAACTAGGAAGTCATTTTCCTCCCCGACTTAGTCATAGAACTGATGTCTGGGATACTTGCGGGATACTTGAGGCGCAGATGTCTGCATTGGATGGGAACTGTAGGCTGGACTTTTCAACATCCATAGTCCCAGGAGACGCAATGACATTTGTAGCTACAGATATAGTCTGCAAGCATACTCTCGCTCAAAAGTGACTCCGGTCGGTACAAGTGACATGAAAAACGGTTATGCAAACATGGTCCATAAGTTGAAATGAAGAACAAAGTTATATTACACATCTAACTTTGCCATATCACTTGAGTCCATGAGTATAGATGCACCGCAAGCTATCTTTAGTTATTTATCACAAGGATTTTTAATCAGGCAAGTCAGCTGCTTTTGTAAATCATGCCGGCGCCACTTCCAACAGAATCGTCCTTATCAGGTTTGTGTTCCTCAGAAATATAGATTACTACCGAATTGTTTACTAGACGCGAAACCTCGTCCACTTTAAACAACTCTATCTCTGTTCCTGTTCTAAGCAGCCTGAGTTTCTCATCCGCTAGAATTCACATAAGAGGCAGTAATACGAACATCTATGAATGGATTCTGTCAGAAGTCTCAAAACACATTTTATTGTATTATTCAAATAACTGTTACTTTATCACATACTGATCTGTAGATTCTGCACCTGTCTTACTTAGCTAACATTGACATTCATCCTGTTTCATTATTGTTGAACAACCACAGTGATGGGTCTCCAAAAAACAACGAACGGCATCCTTTGACCTCCAAAGTCATATTGCCAACTCTCTTTTGCTTAGTTCAGTTGACTGAAGGTCGAATTTTGGTAATTCTCCAACTCACCAAACGATGTCACTCCCACCGTGACAGTGATTTAGCTGTACGCACTTGACTGACAAGGCGTAGTTGAGAGCCAGGTGCTAGCCTATCCACTGTGCGTTAGCCGTCTACCACAGAGAAATTAACACACTACCGTGCACACTCATCTGAACAACACTGTCTCACAGTATACTAATATCTACGCTCAACGCCAAAGCGACTAAAATTTTACATCATGTTCACTAAGCCAGCTTAGTGTGACATTTGTAGACGTACAATTTAGTTTCGGTTAATCCCACAACCCTTTTGTTCGTTTCGATAACAATATATGGCTTTTATTCGTCACGAATTTTAGCGTAATCGCCTTCAAACCACTATTGGCTTTATACGTTTGTCACCCTAGGTATAATCAATGATTTTAGGTATGTTACCAATGAGAACACTAAAGGAGGACTTGATACAAAGTAGAAGGTGGTTAAGCGCCGAACTAAAATCTCTCTATTTTTCTTACTTATCTTGTCAGCTCGGTCAAGATGTACGTAGTGTATAGCCTTGATCATACAGCAGTGTATACCTAAAAGCCTGTGCTCACCTTATAAACTGCCATGGCTCGACATTTATATTTCACACTCATTTCACATCTAACATGAGATTAATAGAGCCTGTAAATTCGACGCGATTGTGTTATTATTACAACACTCGTTATTTCACTCCGTGCCCGAACAGTAAAGTGTACCATTGTCTAGCTCTAAAAAGATTAAAAATCGGGTAGAGTGCTTCTGTTCATAGTTGGCGAACCAAAAATGTTACTTGATCGCGAAAGATCTGGTCAGACAAGTGAGCGGTAATCAGTATATCGGATGGTAAAAGATGGTAAAAGATTACTCTGATCATGTTAACTAAGGTTTTAACTCAAAATGTTACATATGATGCATTCGTTTTTGCACCCATTCAATCGATAAAACATCAGCATGTGAATGACAACCTACAGGTCATTTGTCATCACTTAGAAAATTGACCGGTTAAAATTTACAGTTACGAAATTAACTTTCGGTTGTCATGCAACTAAAGTGTGTGGATAAAAGTATTTTGCATTCAACGGCTTGACCGCAGACCATTAATCACAACTATAGTCCAGTTCTTGTGGATATGGAAATTACAACTGATCCTGCTACATAGTCTCTTAAAGCTCACCTTCAAAACGTTACTCCACTGCATGCATACTCTCTTGTTTGTATCGAGAAGGTCACAGACAACGCTCGTCGGACTGGTGGTTCATTTTAGGAGCCCGAACAAACTGTTGTTTGAGACTGAGCACACTGATGCAGTACATGTAATGTAAGTCAATATGCCTTGCTAGCAGAACGTCCGTTCTCGGCCTATTGTTGGCTCGTATTCGTTGACTTCTCTTCAGACAATATCAGCACTTCGTGTTTACTTCACTGTCCGTCACCTGACTAGGAGTATTTCCCTTCATGTAAAGCTATCGTCAGACTTGATGACGAACTGGGCGACCGGTTTTCATCCACACACTCTCCTAAATGATCGAATGGTCAATGAATACGAGTACAGTCCAGCTACCATGATAGGCGGCAGTAATTCTTATTCTGCAATATCGTTGTTCCGGAAAAACTTCGGAGAACGCAACGACCATCCTGTAAGATGAATGCTTAAGCACCATTTTCTTTGCTTTCTTCCATTACCTACGCAAAATTATGTACAAACATTCAGACGTGTGGTAACCTAGGGACAAATTTTCTAGTGATCAGTCAATGTGAATTCATGTGATCAATAGTACTGATGACAGATATAGATGTAGACGTAAGATGAATACATGAAATAGGGACAAAGAAATAAGAATGTGGAAAACATTCAATTTATGTAACGTATCACTAATGTAGCGATAGGTTCATAATCATTTGTTTCTGAACGCATAACTGTGTTTTCATGCAGTGTGTATCAAGCGCTTCAGAAAAGGCAAAAGCGTGTTTGTTCATTATCTAACAGACAACACAGAATACTTTAACGGGGCCCACTCGGTGACCGGATTCGTTTAAATGTTTTATACCTACACCCTTTGCAGTTTTACTTTTGGCAGCCATTTGTGGAGGTGCCCTCAATATGAGAGTTGTTCGGTTGAGCACAACCGGCTTGGCTGACGTATATGTGTGATTTATTGGCGTATCTGCCGTTTACAGTACGTTAATCACACAGTGAAGACACTGCAAACCGGGATCTCAAAACACCTTTCTGAATGGCCTCTGAGTGCCAAAAAATGAAACTGATTTGTAACAGGGGATTTTGGTCTTCATACAAATCGAACAACACCTTAATTGATGGCAGCCGTCATATCCCCATAGACTTTCCAGTCAGCCCGTTTCGAAGAGAAGCAATATACTCGAGTTAGAGGTCGTTTGTAGTGTATATCCTTACTATGGCCGGGAATCGAACAACAGCCATTCTTTCATGAGGCCGTCGTGTTGACTACTAAGCCAGTGACCCCAAATTAGAGACGACTGAATCATCACATGCAAATACCCATCTACGTTCGCTTGTGAGTAATGCCCAGGTTGCCTAACCGTCTTGAGTGTAAGAAGCCGGAACTACCTACTTCATACTGTATCTGGCAGTTCACAAGCAATTACCGTTACCACTATATTGCAAGACTGATAGGCCTTAACACGATGAAGTGAGGGAACACATTCCCAACTTCATCGAGAAGCTAAATTGACCGGACTAAACAGTCGGGTTCCCCAATGGCCAAACACGTGATGAATACTCATCACGTTATCCACCGAATGAAGGCTGTCTTTGTATTGACAGGTCAACCAAACCCGCAGTCGAGTACTCATTCGAGGCATTGTTTATATGAAATTCTGATTTTGACAGTTCATGGATCTGATTTTCACCAGCTACAAACCTTTGTTGTTGTGAGTTTATTAAACCTAACTTTGTTACGACAGTACTTGTCGTATTATATGCTGCCACGGCAGTGCACGCGTAGAATGTTACCGTCATCATCCGAATGCGGTTTTCCCCTGATTTCCTCATTTCAAACATGTTCTGTAATCACTTCAAGGTAGACGTGATCAACAATACTCTGGTCTAGATCGACAAGTTCACCTTTGCCATTCCACAAGATTGTACCTTAAATGTTTATTGATAGGCACCTGGCATCATTTGTACCCGAACATATTTATTGTAGACACCGATTTACCAATCCACCACCAGTTCACCTCCTCGCGTGTTCATTTTTCACTTCAGGCCAAGATGTTCCGATAGTTAAGTCTACAAAGAAATAAAAATAGGTCATTCAGGGATGCCAATTTTATCGCTGATTTTGCACATAGACAGTGAGAAGTCTGTACTGGTAGGGTTCAGTTGTTGAACTAAACTGGCGATTATTGGGGTACAGAAAAACCGTCTGTTATTCAGAATATTTGCTCTACAACATCGACTGCTGTTTTGATATTTTTCACAGTCTTTAGTCTTCGTGCCGTTGTACTTCTCGCGGAACTAGAATTATGAGTTTTGAAAACGTGATATTTGTTCCTACAACTGTGTGCAAGGATAATGAATAACCCTTTCGAAGAAAGCATTGTGAATTATGTGGGGTGATATTTTTAGTGAAAGCTTGCACGGTTTTTACTTTTAACTATTTTGACCGCAGCTAGTACAGATTAACAACCATGGCAGTCGGATGGACTATAGTACCGTAGAAACTGTTTTCTGCAAAATGTGTGCAGTTCATGAACTAACGGTACACAAGATCAGCAACAAACCAGTCTTTTTTCCGATTCGCATCTGGTGTATACCAACTAAATTGCCTACTAGAAACCTATTTTTATTAAATTGTACCTGTTGCTTCTCATTTATAATTTGATAATCAACTGACCACGCCCATTTTTCACCAGTTACTGGATGCAGGATGCAAACGGTTCCTGGCTATGTAACTGAAATGTAATTTTCACTTAGATGTGCATTACCCTTTGTGTTGCTTTTGTGAGTTTGGTCTTAGGCTGACAAGCCCAGATGAACTGGCGCACGAAAATGATAAAATGAGTCATGCCTTGAACAATACTTAAGCTGAACACCCCTCCGCCCTAAAAACTTGGTAACTTAGCAACCCATAACACCCGCAAATTCGATCGGCAAGACCTGAACGACAGGTAAACTGACCAGCGTGGGCTGCATTCAGGCCACAGTTATGTGAACCATGTAAACAGTTTTGTCTAGCTATTACACTGTTTTTACTGAAACTGGTTATTCTCTTACACTTACGGTGTTTGAAAGGAATATGCAAAGGTAACCTTATTCATCGTTCTACCATGTCAAATGAGAGAAGTTTTGAGCATTGGTGTTGAGTTTATTGTCCCTTCAGACACACACACTTAGACTTTTCTAGCGTTCGACTGATTATTGTTCCGGCTGTACAGAGTTAGACATGTATTTTGAGTTGGAGAGTACAACGGACATACGTGATCACATTATACACGGAAACAGCAAGGAACACAGATCAGTCAATCCACAAGTGTGCAAAAGACGTGTGTGTGCTTTCGTTCCTCATGTAAGATTGTCGGATAACGATGGTTGGCTAAAAATTATGAGAAACGCCTGCAAACAGGGAGTCAAGGAAATAACCAATCAAGAAAGCTAAGTAAAATTGACGACCACGAGCTGGAAAGTGTGAACGCCAGGTAACAACAGAGATCATGAATGAGAGATGATCAGAAAAGGGTTAAACATGTCGGAACATCTACAGTATATGCGATCCTTGTTACTGATCCTTAAAATAGACAAGCAGCTGTGCCTAATCCAATATAATAGACAAACGTCATACTGAAATACTAAACTGTCTTTGACTTGGTAATGTGTACGTAGTACAAATCCACTAGTTAATTCTTTAATACACGTTGGGTTCAGCAACCAAAGTGGATGAGAATACGCAGATTTTTGGGGTTAGCTACCCATCATTTATAGTTATCACTGAATACAATGTGAATCAACGTTGCACATTCAGTTAAAGATTAATGTATTGTGACTATAGTGCACTGAATAACAGATGTAAATGCATGATACGGTTTTAAGATTCCAGATCTTAACCATATTTTCGACTAAAAGCAACCGCCTATACGTCTGTGATGTTGTCAATAGATGACTTTTGATCTAGGTTACACTGGGTTACGGATTGAATGTTACACCAATACTTTCTTTAAAGGTAAATCTGTCTTAGTTATTTCGCAGAATGCTAAATTTCCTCTTATTGAACTTCAATATTTGGACATCTCTTGCAATATACTTCCTGAAACAAGAAAAGAAATGTCCTTCCTGTTTTTGAGTTGATTATGGACAATGAACTTCTCCACAAAATTCCTATCCGCATCCATCACGTGTGGCACATACAAGTGTTAGTTGGATAACTCAATTTCTAACGGACTGTTAAAAGTACATCTGATGAAAAGGATATATGGGACACATATCGGGAGAGAGAGACAACTGACAAGCACCGACCCGGTTGTTTTTCAGGTGATATCTCTCAAAATAAGTGATTATAAGAGTTCTGTTTCCTTCTAAGACTTCCTGGAAAGCTGACAGTTATTGTAGAATTGCACTGTGAACCAGGGATGCCTATGCCTTAATCAACTGGAACAATGCAAGTGAAATTCTGCAATAAATTCATTGCTGCACATAATGTTTGATGTTTATCACAAGAATACTATAGGAGTTGAAATCTGTAAAAATGACGGAATATGTGCGTAAAACGGCGAGGTGGTACGATATCTATCTAACTATCTCTCTGTGTATTTAACGCCATGTTTAAGCTGGTTACCGTAATCCAGCTAAAGCAATAGTTAGAACATTGCACTTAAGCCAGTTTTCATCTTGTATGACAATACGGTTACAAAGGAATAGTGTTGCAATAACTGTTCGTTGAAAGAACCGAAACACATCACGTGTGATATAGTTCAACTTAACATAACTCAGATATACATTATGGCGAGCACAATGATAAATAGTTATTACCATCTATTTGATATGCGAAAATTTACTACTTCGAACTGATCGCCTTTACTACTTACTCTGTCTTACATTTACTTCCATAATGAGTTCAGTGTTAGCAAACCAATCTTACTAAGCCTAGAAGACAGGAATGAACTGCTTACTCGTTTCACACGCCTACCTTCCCAATAGCTTTTGTAGACCTAAACGGAATGATGCATTCATTCTTTATGTAATCGCGATAATCTGCTTGCTACTATCAATAATAGAGGAAGCTCCATCCAAACTAAAAACAATCCATACGGTATCCCTTTGAACGTCATATTTTATTCCCCAGCGCACACTAATCTCCAGCGTCCTTATCTTCCATACCTGTGAGATAAGTTGCTACGATGCCCCCGATTTTTTATATCTTCAACATTATCGTTTCTCAAGCAGTGTTTTTCATCTTAATCAGAGGTTCGTTCACTTTTTTACCTTGTCCGCTGTAATTACGTCAATAGGCATATAATCCTCAATTAACACCCGATAGGACACCTCATCAATCTCTCATTATCTAAGTCAATGAAGTAATTAGTGACATTTTCAGTGTTGAAGAGAACTGACTTCAGTTGTACACCGTACAACACGTTGCACAGGTCCTGATCTATTCATGAGAATCGCATTAACGACAGGGTAGAAAAAGACTGTCACGCTTTAATTGCGAATACATAACTGTTCGCAGCGCAGTGAGTCGGGATCGTTAGGTAGGTTTATTGGTGGGACTCCATGATAGCCGTTTCAAAATAAGTTGTGTTATATGACTTATTGTGGAAGCGCTGGTTGTTTTGATGTTCTCATAGCTGTTACGTCAGGTTTATGATCCAATGTACCACACCTGGGAAGAAGCCTATAGAACTATTTTCTAGCAGTTATTCAAGCATCACACTTTATTAGACATCTTGTTTCCAAATACTGAACATAACCTTTGTTGCTGGAAACTCTCCTTGGTTTTTCCTCTACAGTATTTTTTGTCTTCATAATTCAGTGTCAGTATGACAGTTGATCCTATTCTGGTCATACTAATGACTTGTTTTTTCAGGTTATCGGCACAAAATGCTGCAACTGGTATAACTCTCCTTGGTGTGTGTTTGTTTGTGCGTTACCTGGACAACGGTCATACTGATCTCAAGCGGCCGTCAGTTTCAGATTCCTGCCCAATTTTTCCCTTCTAACCGCTTCCCCCTCCCACAGAATGCTTCAACATATACCGTCTATCCCTCTAAAGTTGACAAACAACTATAACATACCTAATTTTCTTCATTCCGTTATGGTATTGTGCATACCTTTTACTGCCATTCGTTCACGTGTGTCAACATACAAGCAGACGACTCAAACGACATGACCTGGTTTGCATACAAATCATAACGGTGACGTGAGATTTACTCCACAAAAGTGATATAAGTAAGTAGATAACGTGTATTTACGTGACTTATTGTTGCACGTGATGAATCCAGAAGAATGGTTGAGGTTATCTTTACCTGAACAAATTAACCTCTATGAAGTATGAGTGACGCTCACCACAATCGCTATTGACGATTGCCACAAATGATCATATCAAACCATGTTCTATGAACGATATTAATCAACTGATGACAGACTTTTTCAAAAACAAGGAAAGGTTGCTGCGTTTGTGTGCGGATGTGTGAGTGAACAAAAAAACAGATTACTTTATCTATTTCTGTGTAAGTATGCATACGTGGGTGCAAGTAAAATTTAATCCACATTCTGAAAAAGAAGGAGAATAAAAAGTACTCGATACAGACCTCTAATACAAGTTTCAAATTAATCCGCGGTAGAAGGATGATTACTGGCAAATATTAAAAAAGGGATCAAAATAATATGAGATTCTGACACACGGTCATGATAACAACAATGCAGTAGATTGTCGTCTGTCAATGTTATCTCTAGTTAAAACCTTCAACCACGAAAACAATACTTGACTTTGGACCTCATCCAGTTTGACCGAAAGATTCATATCCTTCCATACCGTAGCCCTTCAAGGTCAAAAGCATTAGTGTTGGTCAGAGTTCAGTCAAATTATGACTACCATCTACTTTTCAGGGTTTAAGTCGCATGGATTTCTGGTACGTCCGGACCCCGGATTGACTCTTGAGAACTGTTCAGACTGTGCAGTGCACTTTTTGTTATGGTGGATGCATTCCCCTGTCACCACTCTCACATTGGTTCATTCGTACGCGTGTTGTGGTTTTGGTGGACATGTCACCAATGTCTATGATATCAGAATGGTCTGTACAATCAACAAAACTAATCCTGTCGCATCCACTTCGTGGCAAATGCCAAAACTGACACCTATAGCTTAACGTCATTCACAAGCAGTTGCTTCAGGAATGCAAAAGATGTTTCGCAAGAAATAACCATCACAGATGAACGGTGGACGAACATACTGAGTTTGGGTACAATTATGCTTCACAAACGTATTACCGTCCTGGATATATGGCGTTAGTGTGCACTTTTCCATTTTCCGAGTGACTTATGCACTTTCATCTCCTTAAATGTTTTGTGCTTATAAATACCATTCTCCTTCTTCAGATTCCGGTGGCTGCATACAAGATTAACGTATCTGCTTGCATGCAAACTATCATTCACAAAACTGTGGAATAGATTTATAATGATCCAGGACTTTCGTGAAATTCGATTGCAACAAACTACGACACCCATCGTTTCAGCCTCATGCAGGGGGCATCAGAGGTGCCAGACTAAAAGGCGACCAACAACCTTGAAAGCAAGAGAGTGGTCTATGTTGAGAAAATCGGCTGGGACATCTTGACAAATTACATTCGCCTATACCGTTAATATTGACTACAAAGAAGCTCACGGACAATTGGTCGTGTACTGATGCATCATCGAAAATAGAGATTTTGTCATATTACGAGAATATTCTAGGAGAAATTTCACTTGGTATTGTTCAACGATAACCGACTTAATCCTAGTCGATTTATCGGTTACAGAGAAGGTGTGCTCGGTATCTAACTTGTGAGTAGTTTTAATAGAAGTTAGTTATGGAGAAGCTATTTAAAAATAAAGTTTAGACAGTGTTAATCAACAAGTGACTTCACCAATAGACGGAACTAATCTCGATTTAACGCACAAATATAAACTCCTTAAATATATTCTCGCGAAAGGTTTTATCTTTTGCTTTACCATGTGCAGAATAAGTAGTCCGGAAGCAGAAAATAACCACAAAATCGGTGTAATGTCCCTGTAACATGGACTGGAAGAAGATAACTGGTTGTAACTGTTACAAGTGTTTGTTGTAATGAACACATTATTAAATTTTCAAATAACTAGTGCGTTTCCCGCCCTTTCTAAAAATGGATAACCCAGTGCAACACATGAATAGTTTTCACTCCAGCCGGATAATAACATGTGGTTTTTAGACCGACAGTTGTCTACCATTTCTTAATATACCTATGCCTCCAAACAGCTGGTTTTGTTAAAACAGCTGTCTGTGGAAAATCCACATTGTCTACTCAATAACTGTACTTCAGTAGTTTTATGCCAGACTGATAAACATGCACTACTAAATACGCTGTTTATATTGGCAAGACTAATCTATGAATAGGACAGCTTTGCAGAGGATATGAACTTGAGCTCATCCGTACTACAATCTAATATTCACCCCAAAAGGTTCCTAAAAGGGTATATTAGACCAGAACCGCCATCCAAACAGTTGGTTACCTCAAAGAAAACGGTATATATGTAATTGTCTCTTAAGCGTGTTGATAGCACGCATCATCCGAGCGCTTCGCGCAGTTAAGCTCAATGTACTCGTTCGGGCCCAGGAACTACCTCTGCCGTCAGTCAAAGGAGACCAGCCTGTCGGTGCCATCTCATTTTGTATCTACCAGTTTACGTGTAACTGCGGCGAAAATCTCTTGAGCAAAACCGAGAGATAAATGACCTTCAGAGTAAAAGAACATTTTCCTAAGTGGGTACTGATGTCTGTTTTACGCGAAAATGGCAATGTCATCGAAATATATAACAAACCAATGTCTGCAATCACTAGACACATCCTGACCAACGATCACGTTATTGACTCAGCTTTTACATTCAGAATCTTGGTGCGTCATTCTAATCCACCGTATTTGCAATTTGTTGAATCGGTTGCAATCAGTCGAATGAAGTTTTCTGTGTCCACGATCAATTTTTCTTGAACTTGCCACCACCTTGGACTTGATGATCTCCCCTATCTCACTGAGTGACTACCCAACCCCCACTAACTGTTCTATATAGACGGCAAATCACCTTACTATAAATCAGACACTGACGAATCAGTACGAATTGAGCACATTTTCCGTTGCTGACTTTATAACTATTTTACTCATTACTTTGTTGGCCCTGATATACAACTCGTCTTTTCTCTGTATTTGTGATTCGTGACACAATCGATGTAACTCGTGTACTCAAGTATGGATCCAAATGTAGTACGCAGGCACGCCAGTGATGGTTGTCTGTCATCCTGTGTGGATGTGTGCCTCTATTCCATCAGAAGAGGGGCAGGGTTAGTCCAGGTTTCAAAAAACAACAGCGATGCATCGTAGCATATTCTTTTAAAGCTAGATGTAGTAACAACAGGTAGCGATTCCTCAACATCGGTGTCAAGCTTGTGCGTATCACCAACATCACCACACGTTGGTTCAGTCCACCTATTCGTACAGTTCTGTGAACATCAGACGTGTTAGTTAAGTTATAAGGAGATTAGTAAAACCGGTAGACGGTGGCGACAAACGAGGCTGAGCTTTAGCTCACGTCGTACATTTTAATATAGTACATGCAAAAGTTGAGTCTTTCGTTAGAACTAGGTGTACTTTAGTGAACAAAATAGCACATCCCGCATTAAGACGTTTTGGAACAAACGTTTTCCTTCTTCCCTACGACTTTTTTTGGTTATTAAAGTTTTCCTATTACTGACACTCTACTGTCTTGTGTTTAGTCTTCCTGCAGCTTTTTTCTAGCGTTATGAAATTCTAACTCAACAAGACAGCACTTGCTACCCTATGAGCATCTAATCCATTGTTAGGTAACTTACTACTTCGACCAATCAGTAAAAGACACTTTGAATTGGTAGTTTTGGTACGAAATCTTTGGAAGCATAGGGTAAGACAGCACCTGGGTTTAGTTTAAAAAAGTTTATAATTTGAAACATTGAGTTTTGTTTATCAACTTCTTCGAGACTGCAAGAAGACACATTGTGAGAGGCAAGCACTTCGTCCATGTTCATCAGTAAATTACATAGGGCATTCAGGCTAGTGATGAGTAGTGGGGAATATGGTAAATTTCAAGTTGATTATCACTTGCATTCGATCGCAGCTTTCTCATTCAGATAGGCCATCCATCGGTTTCCTTTCCGAACAATCTCAGCTAGACAGTCTATGCGAATGTGAGAGTCGCGATCAAGTGTGATCGAAGGTTAACTTGAATTGGTACATTCACTTATATATGTCCAGGGTTTGACGACAAAAAGGTGAAACAAACGAACTTCACGTGGGTGCAGTCAGGATGGGATAAACGATTTCAGTGCCAAGGCAACAAGGTTGACCACGTCAGCACTTTCTGCCAACACATGGCCTCGAAAAACGCAAACATCTTGGGGCTGCGACCGCATAGTAAGACCATAAAGGAGGTGATTAGGTCAACCACAGTGGGGTTGCGATTAAGGGTTTCGCCGTTGGGAACTCCGAGGGTCTGTTCGGTTGTTGAGATGCCGATCCGCGTTCATCATTATCTGTACTAGCCATTTGGAATGTGTTTTGCCCTCTTCTGTCGCAAGTTTCGGTTAATTCTGCCAATGTATTCGTCACCGCAACTGTAGGTGAACCGGTAGATAACATTTGAGGCAGATTTTTTTTGGGGTAAAACGTTCAGGGCAGTGGATACTAGTTATGCCGGTGTTGAGTAACAAACACAATTCCGCCACAACGTAGGTGAAATCAGTAGAAGATTTCAACTTTCGACTGAGATTATTGGTGTCCTGCTCTCTCGTTTAAGAGGGGTTGATGAAAACCTGATTTTTCAGCGCTGATTGTGGTTCAGAGTTGGCCACTCTCACCTTGATTATATTGTTTATTAAGATGTTATTTTCTTGTCCTCGATGCTGACGAACAGCGTAGTCCACAAGCACATTTCTTTATCTGAAATTTAGATCCAATCGCATGTATGTCAGTTTATGCGAAACCTAAAATCAACAGTAATCACTTCTGCAAGTGTGTTTCAGAAAGTTCGTAACATGTTACTGACCTGTATCGTTTGTTTGAGAGCTTAACACGCCGTACGGAAGAGCACGGAAGCATTCTTAATTCATACGTAAGAGCATTCTCTTGAGGCAGATTATGAACCTTTGAATGAAATAAAAACTTTAAACACGCATTTGATGAGATGGGTGTGGTGATTGGAAACGTACTGAATCAGGAAGGCGTCGTCGATTATGGCTGTATAGTTTAAACGCCGGTTGAAAGAAAACGTTCGGTAACAGAAGATAAGTCTTTGGCGAACGCTTGAACGTTTAAAATGAAATTTATTGTTGTTGTTTGAGTGCTTCCACTTGAAGATTGATCAGAACCACTGGAATTAGATAAAGTCAGCGAAGGTCCTCGTGTATATCTTGTTCACGTGGTCTTGCAGCTGCAGTTACACGGGATTACATTCTATAAAGTACCTAGCAAGTGAACGGTATTTATTATGGTCTGTTTACTCGAACATTGCACATGCAGCACACAGTGGTTCAAAAGAGTACAGTTATAGACTAATACAAGCAGCGCAAATTAGTAACGCGGTCATCCCAAACGTCAGTAATTGGCTTTTGGCCAAAGGCAGACGTCAAAAAACGATGGAGACCAAAGAATGGGAACCCTCATATCTTATTTGTCAGAGCTTCGGTTGACGCACCAACTGCAATATGATATAAGAATGTTGGCGATACCAACGAAAGTAATAGAAACACTGGCCAAACGATGTTCATACTTCGTCACACTGAACGAAGAGTGTTAATCACAAATGGACGATAACCTCACCAGTGACCTATCTGTGTGTCAACAGTCTCTTATGGGGAACGAACCACATAAATAGACCTCTCTGACAATGAAGTTGGAGAGTCTATTAGACGTGGATGTGACAGGCCCTATTAAATTTACTACCAAAGCTAATGGTGCATTGTTATTATGATGGAACACATTTTGAAAAGTGGACCATGGCAGATAAACATACAAGCTTCAGGTGCATGGGTATGGTGACATCTCATCGTAGACCATTGGTGTGACAAAGTATATTGGTTGATAAAGGTTCCGGTCCCGAAAGTAAAACGTCCAGAACCATGTGTGAAGCAAATAACAGAGGAAAAAGACCGAAAAATATTATGTCACCGAAGAAGGTACTTATTAGAAAGAACCAGTTGCACGATCAACGATTGGTTAAGAATTAATTATTGGAAGTGAGCGGAGATTGATTTCGTTAGTCCTTCGTTTATGCTCACAAGACATAGTTAAGAAATGGCCATTTGAACAGTTGTATAGATAAGTGTCAAAACTCACAGCTTACCAAGAACTTAACTTCCGGGAAGTCAACAAATGATTATGCATTGATTAGTAGGGGCACGGAATCGGACAAACTAAAACATCAAATCCGTACTAAAGACAATCGGACAACAGTCTATCTCAATACTACTTGTTTGTAGTAATATGTTCAAATCTAGTCTGAATAACAACTCAACAGCTGCGCGATAAAACCGGAATTTAAAACATATCTACTGAAGTTTGAGGAACTTTATGAACTAATGAGACGTCGCGACCCAGTGTATCTAATTGTTTATAAGGAGTGATGTCTGTGAATTGCCGGAAAGCGGTCGTGTAAATGACACGATTACCAACGTAGGGAAGAATACACGTTATGTGTGCCATCGCGATTAGTACGAAAAGTCGTGGTGTCATTTACACGAAAGTCTGGACTGAATTGGTTGGGTAGACACGTTTCAAAAGCTGACAGATACAGACATCTGAGTTTAAGTGAATTTGATGTGTTTTGTTATTCATAGTGAAACCAATTTCATTTTAAGTTAGTAGGACTGTTCTAACCCATGAAACCATACCATATCTGGATGGATAGTATCTATTAGAAGGCTAACAAGTTAAAATTTGCCCGGTTCACTCTGCATAATTAGTCAAAGCTATAACAGACGTGATAGCGATGAAACGTTGAGTTGAGGTCCATCGTCGAAATAGCAATACAATTTCAGGATAGGCTTTGATGGTCGCTACTTGTCACTAATTAGTCTAGGGCGCAAGAAAGGACCATAGTATTATGAAAAGACATGTTATCAAAGAATATTCGTCTTCCATTGTTGACCACTGGGTTAGTCACAACACACTAACTACAGAAGTGGTTCTTAGGGTGAGTTAGAAAAGCGGAGTGCGCAAATTTAACCGGTCGTATGTAGAAGAAGTCCGTACAGATACAACATTACCCGTGACTTACGACTGATCATACTCAAGCCTTGGCACATAGTAGTTTAAGTGCTAGTACTGACAATCTGTCTACTGGTCAGTTGCTTACTTCACCTTGTTGTTCATTATCACGGCCAGTATGATGTTCGTATCTGGATGGAAAGACATAAAAGCCGATTCTGGTTAGTTTGTGTGTTCATGATTTTATTCAGGTATGACGAAAAGAGTAATTATGATGACAGACTGCTGTTCTCATTATCTGGCACCAAGGCAAGTGTTCACCTAAGAAAAATTTTTGTTGATGTATTATTCAGGACTGTATCATTAAAGTTGTTGTACTATGCAAAATCTGACATCCAAGGAAATGTTTTCACATTTCAGTTCCCAAAGTGATTTGTCTGTTATTGTCTGATAAGGCTAAAACAGTGTAAGACAGCCATAGTGTACGTTAACGATGGCAACAAGGTAAGTGAAATAAAGGCTGTGAAGGAAATGGTGTTCACCGATTATTTACGTAGCAAAAAACGGCTTTGAAGCCATTTCATCACAATTCAGTTCGGGCGTAAATTATGACAGAATGCAATGCTGATATAAGGAAACATAAACATTTGAACTCCAAAGCAGGTGAAGCTGACCAACTCACACCTTATTTTTCCGCGGACCAGTGAGATTTCACGTTAACGCGAGAAAAGCCAATAGGAAAATTCCATCGGCTTCAATAAGACGAACAGTTTAGTCAGGGAGGGGGCAGTCTATTTGAGAAGCGGTCGGTGTAAATGACAACTCGATTAAGTGGTCAAATAATGTTCAAGTGGAATGTTGAAATGCGTTTTGGTGGACCAAAAGAAAACCGTCGTACAATGACTTGGTGAGTTATCTGTCATCACAATATGTAAGCTCGTTACTTCATAGTCGCAATTCGCTAGTTTATCTCGTTGTGTGCATATCTCTTATTTGAGATAGCATAATAATTTTGTATTACTTCTCCCAGCGATTAAGCTACCATATGTATATGACCTAACGTTCATTAGTTTTGCCGGAAGAGACTGTACAGTGCATTGATAAGACAGCCGAATCTGCCAAACTGATCTAGAAAAATATCCCGGTAAACAGACATACTTACCAGGGCAGTTCTGGCAATGGTTGGGATATTTATGAACGGAGCGTATATGCTATTCCTACGTCAATTTTTGCTAGATTGAATACAGTCATAAATTAATTGCGCCTGTCTACCCGCTTTCGTGAAGCAAAAATGGAGTAACTCCTGAAAAATCTTGGCAGTTTACCAACATTTATCAATTATTGTCCGGAAGTGGTTACGCATATCTGTTATCCGGTCTGGTAAAGGCCAGTAGGCGCAATCATGTAGTGCTCATCTGCTTCCTGGGTAAATCCTTCCAAGTTTATATACGATTCTTTGCATGGGTAGGTCTATGGTTGGTGTACTGCAAGCCATTTGTGATGACATTTTTGTTCCGGTCACTATGACAGGCCAATCTCCATACGAATATCTCCTACCGCTAGTTACCACTGGGCAACGTAAGATGGTAAAATAGTTTATACGCTGGTAATATTTTCTGCTACGTCCGGGGAGATCCATCATGATTATTAATCAACTGCAGGTAGCTATTTTGAAATTGGGGGCTTGAAAAATGTAACTTTCTATTCTTTCGTTAAACCCATCAGATGGCAGCAAAACGTTGTGGCCGGGTCACTTGACATAACACAAGTATGAGGATAATGTGTTGAAGTTGTGACGTAATTTATATACATCGTTCCACCAACATCTTGTTATTGTACGATTCCGTGTGTGTTTCTTACGACATAAATGCTATAGATACTTGGTTCAGCTTTATATGTACGCTAATAAGGCTAAATCTCGAATGTGGCAACTAGCGTTCAGAAAAAATCCCGATACGGTTATGCATCAGCGTAGTTACAGAGCCTGAACAGCCTGATTCTCAGATGAGAGCTGTCACTAATTATATATGTAGAACACGTGATCGAAAACACAAAAACCTGATTTAAGGCTTATCAAGCTGTAGAGTTGCAGGCTGCGACTGACTGCGATACACAACCCTCCTTAAAGCTGGTATACAACACTAGTCTTATTCATTCGGAGTTAAGCCAGATAATATTATGTAGACAGGAGATTCAGTGGTACGGTTCGAGTTGTTTTTGTGGGACTTAGCGAACTCAGGATTCCCTTAACTGTTATCACTATAGCAGGTTATTTTAGACAAATGTGCAACCAATCCTGAACATATGTGAACAAGTAAATGAACAAAAGGATGATAGATCATTTTTATGCTATTGAACGTTTCCGGAAATATTACTGATACATGACGTATTCACATTAATATGTTTGCGGCCAGCTGAATAAATGCGTCTGATTTTACTACTCACAAAAACATCGTTTCTGATAATAGGTGAACGGAAAACAAAGATATTCCATCATTTTATCTCGGAAGTTGGGAAGTTTTGGGAAACAAATCCATTTAAGGGGAACATTAAAGTCGCGAATGAAGTTGTGGGCCTAGGAGATGAAGAGATTTTCAACCGGTCAATAAAGTTGCTTGTCTTAATTCGGTGCTCATTTTCCATTTATGTATTTTTAAAATCTTACGATCCGTATCTGAAGAAGACCATTCACTTAACTGGGGTGATTAGAGGGACGTTATCACAAGATTTGAGAGAGGAGCCCGTTCGCCTATAATCAACTTACGTGCAGGTGATAAATAAGATGTTAACTACATTTGGTTCACAAAAATTGATCTCCCGTTGAAGGCAACTGTGACTTCATCGCACATACAATTTTTATCGAAACTAATACAAAGTTGCATGTTTTTTAAATCATTTGGGACATCAGCTTTCACAACTGAATAAGAATAACCGTATAAGTTTATAAGCAGTTCACTACTTAACTCATGAAGCGTATTTTCATTTCAGGTGTGGAACATAAGTCAAGCTATATTTTACATGTTTATTGAAGTTGTCATGAAAGTCCAATTATTATCAGTAATCGTCACTACATTTCAGTTTTTTGAGAAGCGCCCGTTTCTTCTGTCGCCGTAGGAGACAACATTTAATAATAGTCTATGAGATGAATTTCATTGCTGTGCGTCTGTATGCTTAATGAAGAAATACTTTGAATACGGGCGTCTTCTTGGAATGTTTTATTGGCGTTGAGTGGGCATTTTTAAAAATCACAAGCCATGCCAAGAAACCTGATAAGACATTGTGTTGAAGTTGGGAGGAATAGTGTTGAAGAGTGATTACTAACTAAAACGGATATCATTTCAACAATGTGACAAGAACCGCACGTAGAAACGCAAGAGTGTCCAAGGAAAAAGGCGTATCAATACCAAGGTAACGCCTTAGAGCTTAAGTAGAAGTTAGTGAGAATCGAACAGAGCATATGCTAAGCTATACAGCTTGTTGAATCAAAAGTTTGATGTCACACTAGCAACGGTGCAGTAAGCTGTTCAACAGTAATAAGTAAGTTAGTAGTTAGAAGCTGAAAATGCTAACATATACTGTTGAGTAAACCAGTGGAAACAGACAGCTGGCATTGATTAGACTGCTCAGACCATGCTTTGAAACGAATGGTTGTCATTTTTAAAGTATCGTATACTTAAATGTGTGACGCCAGAACAGACATTCATCCAGAGTGAACACACCAACTTATTTCTTATTTTTGCCTACTTCCGAGTGAACTATGATGAATGCTGTTCAATCAATCAGTCGATATTTCACTGGCCTCAGCACAGTCACACCTTTTTTGGTATGCTGACAACCTCAGAATAAAATGTGCCTATCAGTGGAATTGTGGATGGCGATTTTATATTTTACGACTTCTCTACCGGAAACCAGATAGAAAAATACACGCCTAACTACTCAAGGGTGACAGACTTAATTAACGATTATATGAACCTTCCAACAATACAAGTGTTGTGATCCAAGAACGCGGACGGCACGACGGTTATTTATTCGAC
>LUCH01001714.1:62255-110300 GCA_013368495.1 Paragonimus heterotremus
AACAAAAGAGCAAGCTCCGAACGCCAGGAAGACGATGGACAGGAATAGACTATCGGAATAATGTATTCGCACTATGGCAGCAGTTTCACCAGGGGGAATGACAACGTATTATCACCCAATGTATGTGGATGCATGTCCGAAGTGCAAATGAGTGTATGCGCTTGTGGTTTGCTTTTTGACATGAACTATGCTGGAGTTTGTTCAATAAGCGGGTTCTCAGGCCAAGCGTCTTTTGCGGTCACAACAGTACGAGTGATAGAAATTTGTATTTCTGGTCCACGGCTTGTATACTGATTGATTTTATCCACCGGCTTCCCGTTGGCCAGTTTATGTCTGTAACAAGATTCAGTTTCGTTTGTTTCAGCCAGTGGTTCCTCAACTGTCAATCAGTCTAAAACCCTGTGTTGTGTTCAGCTGCTAACGTTTTAGTAGCTGCTTACCTATTACATGCCAACGAACCTGGCTTGTCTAGCTGGGATGTATTGCACTGATTCGTTCTCATGAACACCAAACAAACAAATATTGGTTAGGAATCCTTCACGGTTTTTGCAGTTCCATAACAATATTCATACATGCATCTATTCAGGATGCTCAGGGCAAGATCAGCAAGGACCGAAAGGAACAGGACTTTTAACAGAATCTGCATTTATTACAAGATTGCGAATGGTTGTCCCTGCGAACACCAGAATGTCTCAAGCTGAATAATCGGGATTGTTTGTAAGTACAGCATGTAGTGTCACCCGTTGATATGAATTGTAACGCGTTTTTATCTGATGGTTGATAGGCTCGTATCTACTTGTGCGAGTCAACTGGGCAAAACTGTGTGACCAGAGTATGCGCTCATACTTATTATCATGTAAACAAGTATATGTGTTGCCTACATAAATGTCGTCGCAGTTACCAATCCGTTTTGAGTAAACCTTCACAGGTTGTTCTCTCGTGATACAAAGTAGCATTAACGAGGTATAAGTATGATTTCCGCTGTTACACAGATGTGCCCAACTTTAGTGGTTACACTTTCTTACTGTGTAGGTGAGCATTTTCACCGGTGAATAAAGGTGCAACATAAACTTCTATGACCTCTGGTGTGATAACTTTGTGTGCTCTAGGTCTAACGAATAATTGTCCCGTCTGTTCAATATACACGAACACACTTGTGAGTCCACCGGTTAGATGACCACATATACGAACACAAACACCTGGCGTGCATGAGCTTTGGTTAAATTTTACTTAGCATAAAGTACGCAAAGTGTATGTACTGGTCTGTGTCTTTTAGCTACTAATAGTCGGTTGATTTATCCGAGTTTGACTTTGCTCTTGTAAGTTGAACCAAACAAAAAATTGTGAGGTTCTCTACAATTTCTTCATAATCTAACCTCATACAAGTTAGCTTAGTAGCCTAAATTCTCGTTGTGATTTTCTCTTATCTGGTTACTGATTTGTAGGCAAGACGATATAACTCACAAATGTAGATGTTTGCCTTCCCAGTACCGCGTTGAAGCTCAACCCTTTACATACACTCACAGTTTACGAAACAAAGACTGGTTGCACTCATCATATAATAAAACCGTAGAGTTCAGCTTGCGATACTGCATTCAGTAACTTGGCGACCAGTCAGCAAAACATTAATACGTTTCAATAGATGACAGTAAAACACTTGTCTTAAATTCAAGCTGAACATCACCTACAACTAATCGCAGCTGTCGCATTCTCATAGACTCCAGTCGGTCCCTTTCAAACTGCAGGAACACTAGACTTGAGTTTCACTCTCACTAGAGCTCGTCAGTGGTGCATATCCTTGCCATGGTCTAGACTAGAACTCCGGCCACGCTTTCATGAGGCAACCCTGTTGACCACTGCGCCTCTGACATTACAGTAGCAAGAGTTAATCACCATATGTGGACGCTCAACCACTTTCGCTTGTGAGTAATGATCAGGTTGCCCGATCGCCTCGAAAGGAGACACACTTACTGTCTGTTAACTCCAGTCGATGACCTCTCGACTAGGGCTTCTCTTCAAGTTGAAATCACAGAAATCATTGAGTTGTTGAGCGGTATTTGATTACTGATGGCTAGTAGGGGAGTTTGGTTTTCATACAGATTGAACATCACCCACAAGTGATCGCAGCTGTCGCATTCCTGTAGACTATCCAATTAGCCCCTTTCGAAAAGAATCACTAGATTCGAGTTTCGCTCTCATTAGAGCTCGTCAGTGGTGCATATTCCTGCCGCTTCCGGGACTAGAACTCCGGTCAAGATTTCATAATACAGCAAATGCGTACAATCAGTAGCTTCAAGTTGTCATTCGAATATGGTTGTTCAGATCAGTCTACTGAATATACTAGGTTGCCTCTTGATGTAAATTGAGACGAACCGCCCTTCGTTCGAAATAAGGTCGAGCTAGCTTATCAAACACATATTGTAGAATTGGAAAGTTTAGAATATCTACCTAATCGGCATCTGTGAAGCACGTCTTTTTCACGTACAAAAATATACTTCGAATACCAAACTAATGCAAATTTATTTAAAATTCTTTTTCGGGCACACCGGTGAAAACTGCTGCAGCAGAAGTTAGTAAGCCGTAGTTCAGGTACGGAAAAGTGAATATGAACGTTGAACTACTGCTTGCTTCAAACACGTGAACTGAACAAGAGAACACCGATATCTTTTAGTGACGACCTAGTCAACAAACGTCTTAGCTTTTTGGTTTGCACGGCGATGCAGTCGGTCAGGCGCAGAATCTATAATTCTGACTTACTATAGTACTTCATTTAATCCTGTGTATATATGTAGGTGGTACAGTATATGAATGAGGACGATTCACGCCGTTCGAGATGACGGGATGAAGTAGACGATCCCAGCTGTGAGACGTTGTGTTTTAGAAAACTTAGTGATAACTATTCGTTTTTTCACATAGAATCACACCGTCACTCTTGATATATAAAATAATGAGCACCACACTTTGTTCCTTTAGGCGGACGGGTAAGTTATTGACTTGTGACTCCCTGATTCTATCTACAAAGTACTACCGACAGCCACGTGAGCCTCTTCAGAATGCTGACTTTCGTCCTCGTTTGTGTAAATGGTGCATAGTCTTCTGGCTGCACCTAATGGGCTATGCTTTCAAGGTCGTTCGTTTTGAACAAAGATAAACTGTTCGCACCCCATTTATTATCCCTTCGAAGTAGACTTCCTGTAACCAGAGCGATGTATGGTTCCGTTGAATTTGCATCGAACTATTACGACTAGAAATGGTGCACCGTCTTCTTTTCCAAATCCATTTAGAACTGTAATTTAACATACTCAGAGTTCACTGTTTCATCAGTAGACTGAGTTGCCAACATCAATCAGCACAGTGGCATCGATATGTCACATTATCAAGGTTATGTTAGGGCGCTATTTTCAAGGCGGGTTAGAAAAAATCCTTGGAACACTGGCTAAGGGCAAGCTGCCCATTTGAGTGAAGCATTCTCTTCAATTGAAGTAAACAGTAGTTGTGCGCAGATATCTGGTTAGGAGGTATGTTGTTAGAACCTATACAATCACATAAAGGTCTTACCGTTCCATCCATAGGTATGTTAATGAACAATAATTGTTTGTCTTTTCGAGTTCAGTTCAGAAGAAGACCGTTCCACTTCTTTTACTATATTCAGTGACGCAATTAGAACACGCGGAATATGCAGGTTTCAGAAATGACAGCAAAACAGGCAGAACTTTAGACAAGGTTGAATCAACTTGACTAAAAATGGCACTTTTATCAACAGCAACAACATTTATGCTCAGAACATTGGCTGCTAGCCATTTGGTGAGCATTTCATCAATGCGCATCAGAAATTTGCTGTTTATAACAACGTTACAATATACTGAATGGCTTGGAAGTGTGTTGTAAACCCTCGAAATGACATGCTGGTCCGTTCTGGATATAGTGATGTGCTTGACAGGAATCGAACTCTTCTTCTTGTGGCAAATAACACGGAAATCTCAGTCCCGAAAATACCGCAACTGTCCCGTGATTTGCTCCCATGACAAGTCAAAACACGTGTGCAAAAAACAGCTTTGTTCCGTCCCAAAACGGGTGCGACAAAGGCGAAAAACCACAGAGTTTTTATAGGGGATGTAGTGACTAAAAACATTCTCAAATCATAAGACATAACAGTTACGGAAAAAAACAGTCAGGGTTACGAATGCGCGTAGTGGAATAAGAGTCTGATGAGTAAAAACTAACCAAGGTCACCTTTCAACCGCTCTGAACAGTTCCGCTAATTAGAATTGGACCAGTCGTTATTTTTCTCGAGGAAGGAAGCGGTTTTGATTTCAGCAGTCACAGAAGTTGTGTTTCTTATGATCGTGTGACGGTGGAGCTGAGTTACGTCTTTGTCCGAATAAGTCAACCAGAATTGTGTTCAACACTCTGTTTTAATAAGCGTCGACTTCATTTACCATCTTGACTATCACAACGTGAGTACTTAAGCTTATCAGAAACATAAGATGCAGGTAGATCGAGTGGGCTTTACATTTATGATCAAAGGTTTATACCTGAGGTATATCACATTAAACGTAGCCCTACGGCGGTGTTTCTTAACTGACTATGTCATGTTACTTATACTTACAGGCAGTTAATTTCACTTAAACAACGGAAACTTCCTTCGCGATATCACCTGCGTAATCCATCGGTTTGCCGTTCTGCCCACTCTGGATACCGATTAGTTTTTTCGTACACCTTTCTGCCATCAGAGTTTCTTTCAGATACTTGCCTTTCTGCTAAACAGGATGTGTTGCACAAATTCATCATAAGGTAATATCACGTATACGGTTGGACTACTTACGAGTAACCAAAAGATTTAATGCATATGATTTGCACCATGAAACATCTTTCTGAATCCCCGAACCATCACTGCTGAAACATCTTTCTGCAAGTTGCGTTTACAACAGATTAGGATACTTTGAAATCGCGAACAGAGATCATATGTGGAAATAAAGTTACAAGGCGTGATTTGATAATGGAGTCAAACCGTAGGTGAGGGTGAAATAATGGTTCTTTAAGTCCAACTACAGACACTAGACAGATACCGAGGAACGAGGACAGGGTAGACATGTCACGAATCGTGTTATAAGTTGCACCGTAGATTGTTGTAACTAAGTTCATTGCTAGCTCTTGTGTTACTAATCACAGATATTCGCCACTGTACCTTTATACCCTAAGATTATGCGGAACATGATCTGTTGTTTAACCTAAGGTTTACACAATGACGGGACAAAGAAGATAGTGGCAAGGTGTAGTCGGGTAGCTTTTATTCATCCAAGTAAATGAACAGATTTTCGATCAACTAGACAAAGAAACTGTTAGTGGATTATTTATAGCCACTGTCTGAGCTTAGTCGTCCGTTCGGAATCCTGCTGCTAATTTCACCTATGGATTCGTTCAAGTTCACTCAACCAAACAGGTAAATGAGAAATTAAGAACAGAAGTTGGCAGCCCAATATCGATAGCCCTCAACACAGAGGCAATACCTAAAAGGAGATTGCCTGAAGGTTCACCCTGCAATGTTCGAACATTTACTGGTTCGTTTTATTTGGTGAGCGTTTTTGCGTATTTAGCAGTGATATTCTATGGGGTCGTTGTTATATTTTCACTGGGTGTTTACTTTGCGGAAAAATTAAGGGAGTTAGGCCGCTTGACCTCGGAAGTTACTCAGTAGTATCATTCTAACCTACCCAATGCCGTGGAGAAGTTTGGTTCAATTGCACTTCAGTAAATTCTGAATAAAGATCACAAACACAAATCCACTGGAAATAGGTTCGGCTTTATTGTTTGCAATCTGATACCACGCAGTATTCAAGTGGGAATCCAGAAAGAAGTTCACTGTGGGCATGTAGTCTTGCTGCACCATCACAGCAACAACCCTTCAGCAGCGTATTTTCATGCATTTTGAATCGAACAAGGAGGATCACGCTGACGTTCTGAAGACACTCTTTTGTGCGTAAAGTTTGTTGTGCTCATTATGCTCGATTTTTGCAGTTGATGCCTACACACATATACGCACAAAAACGTGATTTTCTTCGAAACGGCGGTGTCTTTAATCAGCGTGTTCTCCCAACTGAGTGGTCTTTTGTCATTCAATAGGGTCGGTCAACCTTCGGTAAACGTCGTTTCGAATTACAGTTTAATTTAACACTACATCGGTAGCATCGTACGTGTGTAACACAGTTGTCTGTACAAGTCTGTATAGCCACATGTTGCTATCCTCTCTGTTGTTTGGTAACTGAAAAATAGCTTTCAACTTTAGCCTCAAAATCACTGTTTGTCTGTGTGCAAAATTAAACCGCAAGCAATCCATTGGCATCAGCAACCGCTAGACAAGTCCTGGAGGCTATTACCATTAGCTGTCATCTAAACATTCCTAGTTACTGATGCAGTTTATAAACCGTGGTTGCTGCGTTATGCTGACGACGTTCAGCTAAACTACGATTGTACACCTCTGTGTATTTGTTGGCTTAACCCTGCCAAGCTAGCAGCGACCACGAATGATTAAAGGTTCGTATAATTCTGTGTATCTAATCCTGTTCATTTACACACTTGATTCACCTTTTCTAATGTGTGATCTCCTACTATCTAATGAACGTACGATAACATGCGCATAAATCATGTGCATCAGCTTTCTAAATTATGTTGGTGGTTTTTAGTAGAATGCCGACTCCCGCACAACTAGCGCGAAACTGGATGTGAAAATATCGAGAAAAAGCGTTTTGGGTACAACTTTTAGTGACCTGTTTTGACGATCTTTAGACTGAGAAATCTGTTAACAAAATTTACCGTAGTATTCTAATGAAACAAAGCAACTGTGAATTTTTTGCGTGACTACACAAAATATGTCTTTCACCAAATAGCTACTAACTTCCGGTCGTTGAAACTTCGACAACTTTAATGTTGTCTACCGTGTAAGAGCTAGAGTGAATCTGTTGGATTCGTTGTTATTGCGCCGAAGGAAGCTGTGTCGCCTATTCCGATGTAACATTCCATCGCGAAATGAACGGACTCATCTAGAGATTAACCAAAAGCAAAACAACGGGAACGAGCAATGCACCCATTTTCTGAGCTTTATCTCCTTGAAGTAGAGATGAAATTCTTTTTGCTATCTAGTCGAGTGATCAAGAAAGCTACGCATATCTCACACTACTGACAATTACATTTCCGAGAGATATTAAGTCAGACGAGAGGGCCAGATAAGAACATGAGGTTGGAAAATAGGTAGTCAGCGGTGGGAACAATGGCGAAAAAGTCTACTTTCATCAATTTGACACTTGAAGGTCGTCCAGCTAACGAACTGACTGGTCGTAGGTTTAGGAATGCACTTATCAAGACCTACCATGCCACACATAAAATAATTTTATTCAAGAGTCGATCGGCACTACCGTCACATCCTATAGATAATTTGCCAGTGTTCTTCGTCATTCGGTAAATCCATCGCTTGCTGTTTTCAAGCTTGCCACCTTGGAAAGACAGGACCCCTGAGAATCTTCCGAAATGACTTTGTAATGGGATGAAGAAGTCCACCTGGTGAACCTTCGTCTACACAGGCCTTCAAACCACTGTGGCCAAGGTTTTCAAAACTGTTTACCAAGTTTCCCATGTCCATTTCCGAACTGTCAGCGCCAGGCTGCTATCGACAGTAGAGGAGAACGCTATCAGACTATAAACTCTGTGTCAAAACGAAATCCGTACAGGCCCTACATCCCCACAGCCAACTACTGGTAAACCGTCTGAAACCCATCCAGTCATTAGCCTAATTGACACCTTGTCACATATTGATCACAAGTTTCACCTAAACTAGCCACACACACACAACTAGTTAGATTGTCATCAGCACAGTTACCGTGACTATTACCAGTCCGTATGACCTTATTCCGGTCTTATTTAGGTAAGTCTACTCAATGCCTACCGAATGAGAATGACCCAGAACACGTGTTTGTAACATTGACTTTTCGTAGCGCATAGTAGCAGGCCCCTGCACATCCGCTGTTTGGTCTGAAATGATCGTCTTATGCGACAGGAATTACTGTAGTTTGGAAGTGGCTGTTAGCTTTTTTAACTTATGTATTCACAACAAATTGTGTAGTAAAATGCGAATAGTTAGTTGGCAAACTAAACACATTATCCACAGTGTGTATGAAATGTAGCTTACTGAGTAATGGTTTGGGCGCCTATACCCTCTTACTAGCAATGGACGTTTTGTACTTTAATTTCGCCTACCTCAAGGAACTTTTATCAAAATGCGTACAAAGTTTGCCTCACAGCATGCCGAATGGACAACTTAAGTATCTGATAGACGTATCGTTTGCAAAAGAATTTCATTCTCTCATGAGATTTCCCGAACAATGCCAACTTTATTCTTCAGAAGTAATTGGATACGGATAGTTGGCTAAAACTCACCTATCTCACGTTTAGGCGTCATACTTTCCTCAGTTTGACTCTAACGAGTTGTTAAAAGCAGAAGTATCTCCTGGATTACAGTTAAAGATATGTGACAATCCGGTAGTACTGTCTGCATGAGTGACTCAAAATACAAGGAGCAATTGGTCTTAAATTGGGGACTAGATATTGCTGATGAAATGATGTGCCAGGAGGTTGACAATCTTACGACTATTATGTCATTTTTCGAAATTTTCAGTTCAGTTTTCTGTACCAGAATGAATTAGAGGTAAGCGCTCTGAACTGAAAAACTCAAGCTGTCAGATGGATGAAGCGAACACATTTTAAACAGACGTTTTCTTTCTTATTATGATTACTCGATGATGAAGTACTGAGAAAACAAAACGCGTGCTACTTTCGCAAGTTTCTCTGTTCTTTTAAGGGTTACCGCCATATTTATCGAGACACTGGCTGTTTGAAACAGCAGCAATCAGCATTGTATCTCACTACGTCAAACAAACTACCATTAGCGTGAAACCCACAATTTTCAGATAGACATTATCGGACACTACTCATTTCGACAGAATGAATATGTTTCACTTTTATGTTACTTTGGCTCAATCATTGCTAGATGAACAACAGTGTCAGTCATTGGGATGCTAGACGTCATCTTCGCAACTGAAATAGTTGACCTAACTAGACCTACTGTGCAACTGTTGGTGCACAACAGAGATCCGAAGTGTCAGTTGTAGAACATCAATCACATTTTTTGTTAGCTTTCCTATTGAGATGTACATCCTGACCAGTTTCTATGAAATAACTAAGACAATATTTGTATTTATGTTAGGGATCAACGGAACATCGTCCCAGTAACTACGTTACTCACCAAATAGATCTACGGTTGGAGACCCTAGATATGACCATTCATCGTAGTCAATTTAATGAGATTAAATTGCAGCGGTGTCTTCACTGGAGAAAGTGCAACCAACCGGTGTTCGTGCACAATGTGTGGTAGACGGAACTGTGGTCAAATCGGCGCCAACCAATCACAAGTGGTGATCGGCTGCTGTTGAATGCGCATCAGATTCAAACAACTGAGTTGCCAAGTGAAAGGTCGTGGAAAAACACAGCAACGAACTGGCCAATCGAAATGCGAGAACACCTGCCGCTTATTAGCAATCGTAAATACTGTTGTTCCTCTATAAAAATATGTTCGTTGCTTCACTAAACTGAGGTTGTTTAGTGCCGGTCACACTCCTGTTCTAACTGTTCTGGATTGAGTAACCTGGCACGCGCCATTCAGTGATGAATAAATGAAGCAGTGGTCAGAAAATAGATTGGGGCCATTCAACGATGTCTGAAGTAAACATTTAACAACAAAACGTCATGCCACATGACCACTTGTCAGGTTATATACCAAAAGGTTATTCACTTCTCAGCCTACACAGGTGAAATGCAATCGCCAGGATGAATTCTGTTTCTTAAGTAGGCTGACTGCATCGTTTTAGGTGTAAGGTCTTGTGACGGCTGTATCAAAATACTAATAACATACGATTTGTCTGTATTGAACAAGTGAACGAACTTTCGTTACTTGTCCGTGAATACCCTACAGTGTACTTGTCTTATTTTCGCTTATTGACAGCGAACGTTATCAGGGACTAATGAGTCGGAAGTTGGAAATTACCTAACCAGAATTCATTCATCCCAGGTATTTAACACTCAAACGCTTGAGAGTTATCTTACACTACATCGGTCTCTTTCCACCAGTAGTACTTTTATGAAAGTTAGAAAACCCATTTCTTGTGTCTTTCTTTTGGAATTACATTCCGTCACTCGTGATACCAGTTCAATACTTATTACTACATGTACCTTCCTCTTTCGAGTATGCTGTTCTCTTATAGTCTGTTTTGAGGGAAAACTTCTCCAACCAAAAATCAGCGTTGAGAAATTTCTGGAGTGCTGCGGTGGTGTCCATATCAGGCAATTATTAGTGTCGTTGAACATCATTGGAAAACGTGTAAGCGGTTTACCGACGGAATTTTTGAAAATAATGACTATTCTCTTTTTCCTAGCTTAACTCAGTCCTCATTCACTGACGTACTTGTGGACATATATAGGTTAGTGTCCCATATCTGACCAGAATTTCAGAGGATCCCTGACTTGTCCCTCCAGAACTCATAGAATAGTTGTGTGTAAAGTGATACAGTCATTTTGTCACTTTAATTTAAGCAACACTCACTAGTAATTACAAACTTTCCATCTCAATGAACTTTCCGTTTAGTCTAATTTTGAATATCAACAAATTCTGGTTCCTGTTTTGATGGGACTCATCAGTGGTTCAGATCCCTGTCACGACCACTGTGCGATTGACCTCACAGTAGACAGGACCAAATTATCGTAGCTGAACGTGCAACTATTGTCATGTGTGAGTAACGGTCAAGTTGTCCGTTCGTCTCGATAGACGATACAGTTACTCTCCGTTTACTCCAGTTGCGAACTTTGCGATTAGGACCGCTGAGATAGGTAAAAATCTCCAATTTCATCAGATCTGCTGGGCAATAACCTCTTGTTATTTTGTTTGAACGTCCTTGAATTCTGTTGTGACTAGATCTACTGTTCAATGAACGCGTTAGTTGACTACAACGGATAACAGAACAGTGAATAACGAACAACGAATAACGGACGACAGGACTGTGGGCGATTAACCCGGAAGTTCCTAGCCAAACAAACCACCCAAGACCGGCGCACAAAAACAGGAAGAAGACTGGCCGTCATAGCTCTACCATGTTGCTTATTCGGAACACGACAAGGTGACAATCTTGTTCGTCACCGATAATAAGGCAGTCAAACATGGACCAATCAGAAGTGGAGACAGTACAACAAGGCACCAATCAGAAAGCGAGAGTGTAAACAGGTTGCCAAGACTGTTAACGAAAGGACGAGAACGTTCGTGAAAAGCAGAAAACCAAATATCCATACGGAATTTTAGAGTTGATTAAAGCAGTGATGTTTTAAGCCTTGTATAAAGCAGACAAAACGTTCTTCAGGGAGTTGGAGTCCTCCTCGACAAACCCAATCATGCGGTTCAAGCATCAGGCAACTATTGTGACGCACTTTTTATCTTTAGTTTCGGTGGATGGGACTTCAACTATAGTGACGCGTGCAGTTTTCTAAATCTGGCTTCAACCGACAACATATCTGTTTCATAAACACAATAGCTGAAGACAAATCCCAAGGTTCATTATTACCGAATCTTGACAGGGTTCAGGCCTGCTTATTGTGCCTTTTTAAGCTGACTCGATCTCAGTCTTCCTGATTGCGAAAGTGGACCTTACTTACTAACAATCGGATCCTCAAACGTTATTCCATAATTTGCTTCAGGTTCGTTCTGTCACTTTGTGTGGTATGACCACTTTTGCTGACAGCAAAAGTTGTTTTATCGGCTTGTTGTGTAGGAATGCGTTTTACTTCTCATTTACAGGTTAACATTTTGGATCTGTTTTTAGGTTGATGTCACAGGTACGAACCTCATCGATTATGTATTCTGGGCAGAAAAAATACTCATCCAAGAATATTTAAATCGCCTTGTCTATGAATACCAAGGTAAGTGAAAATTCAGAGAATCAACCTTGGCTTTCATGGAACAGACGCAGAAACCTCTATCTGTGTTCGCTTACGATCGAATCTTACTCAAAGATCTCGCAACACAATGTTCACTGGTTACAGAGTAGGTTAACATTAGTACAGTTTACAACAAAGTATTGTTGGATTTTCATCTATTTTGTACATCTGAACATCTATGGTCAGTTGTTCAAGTTACTCACGATATAAGTCATGCATCGTTTGTCAGCAACATTTCACTTTGTTTGCCGCGTTCAAGTTACATGTGGACAGTCACCTAGATGTCAGCTGAATGAAATTAACTCGAAAACACTGGGTCTTTTTAGTACACAGACTGATAGGGTCTGCGATTATGAGCTCTAGATATGTGAGGGCAGCGTGTTGTCAGCTGGTCAGAGTTTGGTCAGTGACTGGATAAGTAAGTTACTCGGGAAACCGAGCAACAGTTTTCCTTTACTCTCAAAAACAATGGATTTACCAACCCCCCTATCTGGTCAGCTGCATTAACTCTGTAACGACATCGATTTTCACGTGACTCTAAGTTACCGTAATAAGCAACGGCATGTTAGCTTTACCAGTAATCATGTAACGAAAAGTTGTTTGATAAAACAAGATATTCACTGTCTCGTTAGTACGTTCTCACATCACGCACGCGCTCGGGTTTCTCGACCGGAAATGTAGTCCACAACCCAGTAAGGTTTTCATATAAACGTTATGTGTACTTGTGTTCGGTTCAGCTCATTTGGCTGACGCCATCTGTCGTGGACTGTCGCTTGCCATTTCTCCTCCGCTGAAGAAAATTTGTTGTGTTGACTCGTTCTATTGCTCGTGTTGTCTGCAATAAGTCCACTCTGAGCCTTGACCATACCATAACTGTCGTGTACTAAGCTACCAAATCTATAAAATTCAGAACAGAAATCTGAGCGACACCAAGTAGTCTTAGTTTGTTGGAAAAACAGCACCTTTTTATAGAGGAACAACAGCATTTACGATTGCTATTAAGCGACAGGTATTCTCCCGTTTCGATTGACCAGTTTATTGCTGTGTTTTCCCATGACTTTGCACCTAGCAACTCGCTTGTTTGAAACAGATACGTATTCAGCAGCAGCAGCTAATTGCCGTCTATGATTGGTTTATACCAGTTCGGCCATAATTCCGTCTGTAGCAGCTTGTGCGCGAATATCGATAGGCTGAACTTTCTCCAATCAAGAAACCGCTCCGCTTCAAACTCATTACTACAACTGCGTCGAGATATTTCACTGATTGCATCTTCGGTAGGGTCATCCATCACAATCGTTCCAAACTTGACATATAACCCTTTAACTTTTAGTTCATCTACTGATACACGTCCAATCCACTTCACCCATTCTTAAGTTTTAAACTAGTTTATCTGATCTAAAGACGCTTCTCAATAAGAAACAAAGTGATACCACTGAATAACCCCATTGCATACTGACAACTTTTTACGAACGACACGAAGAATTTCTGTGTAAACATTTCAAAACGCGGACTTCAACTAGAAACTGTTGAAGTCCACCGTACGTTTATCGTGGTACACGATTGTCCTTTGTTTTATCGATATACCTGCACTGTACTAACCGGCTGACCGATGATAGGTAATCTTTTGTTTGAAACGGCATATTGTCAAAATTCAACAACACCGGATCCTGATTTGATGATTGTTTAGAATAATTTTACTTCTTCTTCGCTTGTTATGATCAGCAGCGTAGAATACGGCTAAGACTCCTCTTGCGGTTCGACCACGAAAGCAGACAGCAACATACTCAGCGGTGTTGTACTGTTAACGTGTGGTTAGTAATGTGTAGTTTCCCTGTTAAGTGGAAATTAGTCACGTCAAAACAAAGTCCTTTGGAAGTTGTCTTTTTCCTGCAGACCAATTTTCAGTTATATCAAATTGTACATTTCAGCCAAAAGGACGACTTACAGCCGTAAAGAGAACATTCGATAAAGTTGGACCGAACACGTTATGTACCAACCTACATATTCTGTTAGTGAGAGAAGCATGTATTGGTCAAGAGTATGAATTTACCTTGCAGCTCAAACGTGAGCACGGGTTGTACTACAGTACTGTCGCCAAAGGCCATGAGTCAGAGATTCTGATCAAACCGACGGTTAACGGTCTCCGCTGCAATGTAGTTCGTCAGTAACAAATAGGATTCTCATTTTCACTATAATGAGTGGGTCTCGCGGTTCCATTGTGGTCTTCTTCCGGATAGTAAACAACTCACGGTTATCAGTTTATCTTAACACATTGGTAAATACCTTTTGCTCCTGATCTGATGTGTCAGTAGAGCACTGTTTTACGGGTAAGACAACAAACACTAGTTCGTTTCTGTAATCAAACCACACAATCCAGCTGACTTACTGAAAAAGATATCGCTATCGGTTTACCTTTCAGGAGTGATGTACTGATAAGACGGGACAATCGCCAGTATTATCAGACCCGTAAAACACATATTCCCAAATGGCAAAATCTCTTTAGTGTTCACCATATCCTCCAGTTTTATTAGGCATACGAGAAAACAGTTAATTTGGTCAGATATGCCGTTTTATTTTTAATGCTGTATGAATCAGCGAACTGGCAAACAAATGTTGCAGTTGTTGAATCTACTACCTCTTTATCGCTGAAATAGCAGTCCGTGGTCATTTTTCGTTCATTGAAGGTTTACAGACTTCTGAAGTACGAGGGTTATTAACTGACATTCTAGAATTTCTCTAAAATATCGCCAGCTGACAATTCATTTGATGTACTGCTTTCTGCAACTAGATTTCTTGCTTTGACAGCAAACAACTTGACACAGAATCTTCAAATTTAACTTTGTTTTCTAGTGATTCCTTTGGATCGCAAGGACATTATCTAAATGCAGGTATCTTGGTATATGACACCCATTGCTAGTTAAACTTTTGCAGTACATAAGATTGTGATGTATTGTATACATACATGTTGACATACTTTCAATGCTTCGAATATCGCTGTATTGAATGTATACAGAATTTTTCATTCTAGCTCAAGACAATCAGATATTTTGCTAAATTTTCCATGAAAGCTCTTAATAAGGTTTGTACAATTTCTATTTGGATTTTATTAGGCTGTTCAACTGCAGCTTCGAAGTATGTGTTCATCATCCTGCGTTGATAAACTCTGGTTCGTTGGCTTCGCCATAGCTTTACCACAGTTGAGCGTATCAGAGATATGGCTTCCAAGCAATTCCGCAGTACTACGTCTCTCCATGGAATTTAGAATTTGCTATATAACCGACTTGTAAGTCCAAACTATCAGTACGTTCGGGATGGTCTCGATTACTAGTTTACTCTGCAAATCAAGTGCGTATGAGTATAACCGTCAAGCTGGTAGCCGGAACTATTAGTCATTTACAAGTTTAACATTAACAGACGGCTTTGGATGAGTAGTCGAACTCAACAGGATCGAAGTAATAGCATTTCCATTTGTCGGTCATCGTTGCACTTGAAATTTCCTATAAGGCCGCTCTAAATTTCCCTCTTATAAAGCCTGAAAAACGGGTCAGTTGTGTGATGTGCAGAGCTGACATTACTCCGATTTGTTGTACAACCTGAGTTCTGTAATGCGAGTTAGCATTACTATTGCTACTACTACCACGACTTTCTTTGTAAGTCCTATAAACGACGACTGTACTATGAATCTGCGATGACTGTGTTGTTGTCTTCAGGTAAAACTGCATGTAGTCTACTCCCTTACCATCCTGTTATGCATCTGGTCTTGATTTTCAAACTGTTAGCGGTTCAAAAAATCGCTGAGCGGTATGATGTTGACGCGGCCTTGACTACCTGAACGGTTGGGAACACAGAAAATCCATCGATCCTGACCTCAAAAAGCAGATATCTATCTTCTTTTGTATTCAACTTTTTGATAGTACATGGTTAAACTATCAGTAGGGTTAAGGATCGTTCAATGTACAGTCTTGGACCAAAACAGGCTTATGTGACATTAATTGTGGTAAACGTTGTCAAGAGACAGACTTTGACTTTCCCTTAGATTTTCGCGGTGACGTAAGATATTTCTGAGTTATAAATTTCATTCAGTACAAGTCTCAGAAGTAAGCAAGCTCTTAAGAGACATGATGTACAACATTTTGCTATTGATAGAGAAGCGAGTGTATATGGATGTGTGAACAGGGCACAGTATGCCTTTAGTCGGATACATTGCTGAGTCTTATCTTTGATTACATGAGTTTGCATATGCACAAACACCAATGTACTGTAAAGCCTAGTGACAATAGTTACCTCGGCTTGTAAATTCAATTTCTGGTCTTGCCTACATCCGTCTTTGTAGTTCATGAAATATAACTATTTTATGCACGAGACAGTACAGGGTCTACATTAACATTCGTCAGAATTATATGGTTTGTATCCAGCTATGAATGACCCACTTCCAAAAGAAGTACTGTGAGTCGTTGAGCCTAATGATACAGTTAGTAGCTCGGATTGAAGACTTTGGTATTCAGCTGTTCGCCGAATTGTATAATGCGGTTACAAACACTAGGAAGAAATAAAGATTACACTGAAATCAAAACCAACAACAAAAAATACAAAAACCAACCAAAACACCCGGACCAAAATCTACCAAGTTATAAGTGCAGTTGTTAATATAAACAAGATATCCTGGTTGGAGAATTCATTTTCAACACAAAGGATGCAAAAAAACAAAGAACATCTAGTCATTTTCAAATCGACATTCAAACTAACGGATTGTCAGAAGAAACGTGACAACAAATCTGACAAACTGTTGCCCCAACGGAGACATATAGCAGACAGTTTGAGTCCTTCACCCAAGCCGAAGAGAAGGCAATAAACGGCCTCAACAAAGCTGAAAACGTCATTCTACTAAAATAAAGGAGAATGAGTGGCGTTCATTATAAACAGACTATACCGAGAAAGGAAAGTGATTATTCGATGATAAAACCAGCTACCACCAAATCAGTACGGTCTTATCAGAAAACTGGTAAACAACATCACCAATCAACGGAAGAAGTAGAAAATTATGCAAGAAGTAAACAAACAAAAAATGTAAGCAGACGGGACAAATGTTATTTATTTCTAGAGATTATTAAAAGTACACAAGGGAAGCGCCCCCCACTGCGAACAACGCTTGGAACTGCTTAGAGCTCCAACACAGAATCTGGCTAAGGACACATAAAAACGGCTACGACATCTCAACAACTGAACACAACAATCCATTAGCAAAGCTTGACACTTCCTGAACAAACTGAAAAAAATCAAATCATAAAAAGACGGAATCATGGTTTTGTTTGAGATTACTGTATTGTTCACACCAGCCTACCTAAATCTAGTCACGAGGACATTACAGGGCTATCGAAACGGTAGTTCAAACTGACTGACTAGCTGAAAGCACAGAGTGTATATGACCTCGTGAAACACTATCTACACATTCTAGATTCGATTGCCAAATCTACGAATAACTGAAAGGGATTCCAGTAGAATTTCCCATATTTGGATTCATCTTCGCAGTAGTCATGTATGGGCTAGAAAACATCGCGCTGTCAAACCGTAACTCAAAACTGTGCATGAAATATTTTGGTGATAGATTTATACTACTCAGGCATTCTGCAACGGAAAATTCATTAACGACATTAACTTTATAATAGAGATTTAAAATCATAACAAGTCAAACTTCAGTCCAAGTTGTAAGACCTGACAACCCTTGTCAAAAATTATCCAACTTCTTGCACACATACCTCGTTTGATCTTTATGTGCTGAGAAAATGAAATCTTTAATTCAAGTAGAAGTAGAGCAAAGAGTTCAACCGCACGACAGCGTATATGGACTAACAACTAGTGCTGCGATTAGATGATATAAAAGCAGGAATATCGCCACATCTCTTGACCCTTTGGCCTGAGAGGAAAGGACGACTTTTACTGCAATGACCAGGAATGAAAGAGAAGCCAATAGAAAATAGAATATTACCACAAAATGAAAAGAAACGAGGGAGTTTTTACCACTGGATAGAAGAATTGTTATCTATCATGACTTGCAATCACACAAGATCATAACACAATAAAAGCAGTGATAAAGCTGATAACTTTGTATAGTTTGACAGGGATATTACCACTCTTCCGAATATGTTTGCCCAAATCTTTAGCTACTTCCCACAGTGTCCGAAACTATTACTGGCCAGCAGTGGTCCAGTCTCAGCTCAAACTCAGACATCGTGCTGGCCTTTGCTGTCTCCGAAGGCAGTCTGTTCTGGTCATGTACAATTTCGTTAGCAAAAATTCGCTCTCAGTGAATTTTGAGCTCCAAGTCCTTAATAACATGAGGCGATGATCTCTTATGCTCATGCTGGTCTTCTGTGCCATAAGTTCCAGCCACCAAGATCTGAACTTTTTTAACGCGTAAAACATCCAAATAGGATCACTCTTTTATGCGCCGCTCTGGTGAAAAATGGTCCAGACTTTTACGTCATTCCTCCTGGTCCTCTTCTTCAATCTGCAGGAACAATCCAACAAATTTCACTTGGACTCGTTCTAATACTTCCTCGTCCTTAACGAGGAAGAGGCTTCACGCTTGTACTGCTACTCCATATGCGGCCTAACATATACTTTACACAATGACACCTCCGTCTTACTACTTGTAATCGCTCTTCTCGCCTGAAATAACGCCCTGTTTATCATCGTTGCGGCCTCTAGGCACTGTTTGCTGACTTTCAAATCAGTCGTTATTTGGACGCCTAAGTCTAACGTGACCACTTTTCTCTTTAACTCAGTATGAGCCACCTGAATTCTATACAATCTTTTTTTTGGATACACTAGCTAGTCGAAAACCTGACGGAACACTACAGACATCGTTTTACCAAAAACAAACGTATTCGGACCAACTCCTGAACTTTCACAGCAATCATCCAAGTTTCCACAAAATAAGCTCCACCAGAAATCTGGTTAACGGAATGGAAACATATTACCGTACTGCAGAACTCAGAATGGATGAGTAAATGTATCTTTGCCAGGTATTTCTGTGCAACGGGGATCCACATAGTTTTATCCGACGCAGCCTTTTGCCAAAGGAAAGAAGCTGGAGATCTCCAGAACAGTTAACAGAACGGATTAATCCATTACAGGACTGACTGAAAGACTAAGAAGACCACATGACATCACGGCAGCATGCAGCTGCAACTGTATGTTAAACGTTGTCAAAACCGAAGGAACACCTCAGACCGACCGACAAAGGAAGCGCGAAACAAAAAATCAGTTGTAACGATCGCGACAGACCTTAAGTAGGCCAAGCAGTACGAAAGCTTTCTATGTGCCTACACTAATAGGAATGAGGTACGATCAATTTTCATTTAACGCCGTTCACAAGAACCAAACTGGTCACATGTTCAACAGTGTCGCCGTAGAAATCCTCGCTCAGTCAAACACCAAACAAGTAAAATGGTTTCTGGAAGCCTGATATTCGTCAGTCGATTTGATAACCAAACATTGAATATGACGGAATCCAGGAACCAATGCGAGAAAAGGACTTGAGAAAGCGCAAACGCGGCCACGATGGAGTACCAACGGACGAATGAACTGACGAACATAAACATATGAACACAGGGGTGATAGATCAACACTAGACAACCAATCACACAGAAGTTTGGAAGCAGATAAGACAAACTCAGTCGTAGTTTAAAAAAGTAACAGCGAACGACCTATCAAGATTAAGGTCAAAGAACCAAACTGTCGAAGACTCTATGCAGCCAATCAAATTTCGGATCGAAAGGTCAGCAACAAGAGGTAGCCAACCAGAGTTTAAGCCAGAGGGTCATTCTATAATTTTGATCAAGGTAGACGTTCATCGACTTCCATCAACCTTTCCACACAATCCTGTATGTTCAAACTCGCATCGATGACGTCACCTCCATTTGTTACTAAGACGTTTGCGGTCTAACTGCTAAACTCGACAAAAAACAGAGCACCACAATATAACATAGGTTGCAGTTTTTCCTTGACTGAAGCTGATATTTAGTGAAAATCTTGTTTAACCAACAATTGAATTCATATATTTATGCTTATAAGATCAGCGTTTTCACTCTACTTCCTTACACTCTTATTAATCCTGACTGACACATCATAACTGGTCTTTCAGCCGCAATCCACTCCGAGTTCTTCTCGAGGTGTTTGATAGTCGATTTCTCTCCAGCTAATGTATTTCGCTAAAATGTCTAAGCTTTTTACTAATAATATGGAGGTTCTCAAAAGTTAGCTAGTCATTGCGTTTTTCGAAGAAACCACAAATACACGAAATGAAGCTTCAAAACAGAATCACTGGAATAAATATGGCTAGCCGAATACTATGATCCCTGCACTGCTATAGCGCAATGACTAGTGGAAACACTGGAAATGATCCAATTATAGTCAGTTTCTTTCTGTGTAAAGAGCCTGGTTGAGTTTGTTACTGTTATGGGTACAATGGACTACATAACTCTTGAGAATGACCCATCTATTCATTGGGAGAATTTACTGATTATTTGCGCAGCCACACTGGGAACAACGAAACTGAATTCGGCATTCCTATAGGTGGACTGAAAGAGTTGCTACCAGTTCACATCTTACACATTCACATTCACTCCAATAAAAATTTCAATAGACCGAGTTATAGTGAAGCAGTGGATTCAGTCCTAGGCTGGCTGCTGGCATACGGTAACTGCCAGTTACTTCGTGAGTAAATGCAAGCCTCATAAACCTGCACGAATTAACTGAAAGGGAGGGGATAACTGGACCCTGGTAACTGATTTTGCACGTTCACATCTCAGTATTAATTATGCCACTGAAACAGAAGAGAAAAACACCGAATAATTTGCTCACTGTAACTTTGCTCCATCAAGTGGATGGGTCTCTTTAGAGGTTCATCTGTTGAAAGCAAACAAAGACAGGTCATCATGTGCATTTTCACAGCTACGTTTCATAAAAGTACAAAGGGAACATGATCTGTTTTTTCGGAGTCAACGGGCATTTTACGAGATAAATTACTTGTTCACGACATGTTTAGCCAAAACGGATATTCCTGAGGAATTCTGGACAAACTCGTGCTGTATAAAAGAAGTGCAGTATCGTCCGGAAAACCGGGGAAACCTCTGTCATTAGTTATCTGTCTTATAACGGTTAGATTACCTAAAAGGTTATCGGTTGCCAGCTGTTGTACGTAGTTGGGCATATCTAACTCACATCACAGGTTGTCGTATCGTTTAATACCAACATGTTAATAATGTTAACTCATCTGGGTTTACTTCGTTTCTCTGTGTCTAATATCTCATCTATAATTGCTAAGCTGGCTGTAGTTGCAATGCCACAAAGATAGTTGTAAGAAAGGGTTCGTTAACATCAACTGAATTAGGTCTTCAGCGAACAGAAAATGCGCACCTCCAGTGAGACTATTTCTTTCCTAAAGGACATTGATTATCTGGCAATCGCGGGCGAAGCTTTCAGAATCACTGGCAACATGCACCAGTTTCACTTTAAGGTTGTCATAATGTGTCTATTGTCAACTGCGGAAGCGTTTGCTATCACATTCTGCAGTTCTGGTGTGCATGTGCAGAAACAGATTGTAAAAATCTCCAGCTTTCTTGGTTAGTTAACCCCACTTGAAGCCCGAACAACTGTCAACCTCTCAACAGCAACCAGCAAGTCTATCTTGAAGGACCTAGTTGTCTGCCTCATTCATACACTAATTCATTTCACCCGCTTCTGATAGATCATAGTCCATCCATGTCTATGATATCCGGCGACCAAGATTGTGTATTGTTCCTTTTATACATAGTTCGCACACACATAACGTAAGTGAAGAAGTCTGCCAAAACAGACCGAACACAAGCGTTCGCGAACCTGGTCCATTAGCCACTCAGTACCAGTTGTGGCGGTTAACGTCTTAAACTGCCAATGTGAAAAAGTGGTCTTCGTATTTAACAGGGTCGGCTACTGGAGTGGTAGTCACTATAGATGAAATCAGTTTTCACACGTTTCCACACTATCTGCTCAGTTACCTCATGTTCTCATGAGTGTGACTAGTATGCACCGGGAGTAAGCTTCGAGGAAAAATTGGTTCACACCACTGTGTTCTTCGAGCAACTATCCGCCAATATTCTGTCTCAGAAATAATTTCTAGGTCATAAAAGCGTTTTCTAATAAACTTCTGCCGAAGATAGTTGTACTTCTTAGAGATGCCGTTAAAGAACGAAGTTTTCAACGAACACTTGAAGCGACATCTGAACGTAACCAGTTTGCCGATGCATTATGCTCCTCAATATTATGACTAGCAGCAAACAATCAATACAATTTGGAAGTGTAACTAGACAACAAAATTCGAGGGTCTGGTTTGCAGGCAAGTAATTTTCTATTCTTAGTGTTAATCCGGTGGGCGCCAAGTGGAAAAGACCAGGTGGTTTTCGGGTACCTAGATCGCAGAACACACAAAAGCGGTTTCAGCTTCAAATAGTTGCTTTAATCACACCAGCTGCTCCAGTAAGCTTAGACCTAATTTACTCATTCTCCGAGCCGGTACACAAAACGTCAGAAGACAGATGTCATCAGCGTAATTAATGTCAGGTTCCCCAAAACACAGGGATCCATAATCATCATTAAAACACATACTGAAACAGCTTTCTGACATCTAAACCAAAATATCTCACTGAAATTAAAACATGACTTAAAAGTACTTACCTAATTGTATGTTGTTTACTTGCCTTTGTTCACATGCTGTGGTCTCTGTCTCTTGTTTAAAACAAGTTAAATGCAGTTATATGTCTTAATGTTGTGAAAACTGTTTTCCCTACGAACTGTCTCGTAACTAATCCAATGAAATCCGTGAGGGGAGACTTTTTAAAAGCAGTGCTGTTGTTGCTGTTTTGACAGTGGCAACTCCCAAGCATTGCATATACATTTACCTGGGCCTCCTGTGGCGGCCCGAGCCACAGTACCTTTTGGTCAGGCTCATGGCTGTTATGATGATGATGATGTCAGTGTTTGGTACGGTTGAACTGGAAACACTGAAATCGGCGTGACAGCCTGGACATTGTTCGTATAAACGCACAGTCGCTCTGGTTATGCAGTGATGACACCTACATGACTGACCATGTTTATAATTGTGTTCAAGGAACATTACTTCTTGATTATCGTCCAGATATGTTGTATTGTTAAACGAAGATCTCTTCTCTTTCATATTAAATTCCCCTGCTTTGAGAAACGTTTTGGGACACACACTGCCGATCCTGTTGGGTGAGACTTTGTATCGACATGTGGACCCGTTTGATCTTCCGGCGTTGAAGCGATGCCACTTAGAAGGTGAGTGAGCAGTGATCAATCAGTGGTATTTGTAAGTTAGGCATTCTATCAAGTATACTGTCATTTGAGACTATGAATATTTTAATGAACAGCTTAGTTGATCCAAAGTGGTTAATTGGCCCGATCGTTCACATCTAATACATTTTTACCTCATCGCTACACTCTGGAAGTCTGTTGCACACAATTATCTGCGTTAAAGCGTTTGCTGACACCAGACTATTCTGGGGAAAAAGACTGTGCATATATTTTGGACACTATGGCAATGTAAGAAGGGATGATTGAATACTGTTTTGTGTGAGTGGTTATGAAGACAACCCTTTAAGATCCAATTCAATGGGATAATAGAAACTAATAATAAAACAAGCCTTATTGTCTAATCTTTAACAAATCGTCGGCTTATCGGTAAGTTAGTTATCGAATGAGCTCCAGAGATCCCACCGTGAAGCGGTAATAAGGAGAGACAGAGTTTTATTTCATTTTTGTCAGAAAGAACTGATACTGATTGACGTGTGATTGGAAACTGACACGACAATCTCTTCGGGTAGTAAATAGGACCAGTGTCAATGCTGGCATATGGTAACCCTCTTTTGGACTTACGGTTGCACAGTCAAGTAGCTAGAGGCCATGGAATATAAAAGTTCAAAAAAATACTCAGACAGAAAGGATACAAACAGACTGAGAAGCAAAAGGTTTGTTTATCCTTCGAAGGTCAGTTGTGCGAAGCATCACATAACAACAACAACAGCGACAAAAACAACGTAAAGGACAGCTTAAAGAATAAGAATACCACATCACCCGACTAGATGCGCCGTTCATTGTAACTCCAGGAACACCGCCATCCAGCATTTTTCAAGCTTATCCTTGAAATCGATCACTATGGCAGGTTAATCCATACATTCACTACCATGAGTGAAGAGTTGAGCTGGAGCATTGCTTCTAACCAGAGGCCTAGCTAGCCTCAACGGATGTCTCCTGAAAGCTGAGTTACCATCGTGAGCAGACACATGTTCTCCGGTCTCACATAATCCATCTGGGAACTTGAAAGTCAGTATAAGATCACCCCTCTTACACCTTCGCTAGAGCGAGTAAAGAGCAATGCATCTGAATCGGTCTTGGTAATCCATTCCTCTGAACTGTGTAGAAAAACTCGTGAACCCGCGTTGCGCTCTTTCCGATATCTGTTTATCACCCATTAGGTATGGTGACCATGCCTGGATGCAACAGTCTCGGTATGGTTACACTTACACCTTGTATAAAGAAGGTTTTCTTAATGATAGGTCTTCTTTGATTGATACATCCGTAGACTGGCTTTTCACGTCAACGCCATACACTAGGTGAATGCCTTGAAGTTTGAAGTTATCTGGATCCACAGATTCCTTAATTCGCTATCCAGTTCTGCATCCATGCTTGCGTCATGTTCCTCAGTATACCTACTGGCTCCTTCTACTTCTGGCCCAAACAGCTGTTTACACTTCGAAACACTAAGTGTTGACCCCAATTATGCAGTCCATCGATATGTTTTGTCGATATCTTGTTGAATAGATTTCTTTGTTGTGTACCGTACAAACTTTATATTTTTCGCGAACATGTAGCACGGGCAATTTGGTTTCTGCACTAGGTTACTAACGTAACTCAAGGAGAATAAGGGACCCAAGACTGACCCTTGTGGTATCGCGCTGCTAGCAGCTGCAATATTGAACTTAACCTCTTCAACTTGCACGTGGAAGCTTCTACCGCGAAGGTATTCATCAGCCCACGTTATGACCTTAGGAGACACGCTTGAAGTCAATAGTTTCAGTACTAACAGTATATGATTAACCAAATTAAAAGCTTTCACGAAATCTGCGTAGCAGCACTTCAATGTGTTCATGTTTACCTGACCTTTCACGAGTTTCCTCTAAAAGGACTAACAGGTTTGTCAGGCAGGATCCCTGTTTCACAAAGCCATGTTTGTCAACGTAAATCGCCACCCTATCCCTGAATATTCCTCCTAACACTGTTGACACTGCAGACGTAAGCCTAATTGTACAATAGTTAGACGCTTTGTCCTTATTGCTATCTACGTGCGTTGGACTCACTGTTACCACTTTTCACTCTCCAGGTAGCTTACCTTTTTTCAGCGACAAGAAAGGCAAAGGTGCAAGAGGATATGTCAACACAGCTGACGGCCTTAACATCGTTGGGATAATGTCATCCTTCCCCGACGATTTGTGTGTCCCACCTAAGTGTTAGATCAACACCTTGTCTGCCATGATCTATATCGTCGGCATCTCAGGCAGACCACCCAATGTTTCAACCTGGGGAGACTCACCGTTATCTGTAGTATGCACCCTTTCTAAAAAAAAACGGGGTAGTGAACGAACGAAAAGTTTGTCTGACTGCGATGGGTGCAATCAAGTTTGGATAGTGTACTCACTTTGAAATAATTATAAACTCCTCCACACGTACACACCTGAGAAAACATCGTTCACATGTCACTGCTACCAGTCGATAAGAGTAACTCTTATATGGTATTTGTCAGTCGCGAAACTTCAACCAACTCCCTTCATACAAGGCGGTACCAAACTCATCAGGACTAGTTTGTTGCTCAGGTCAGCAAAACCGTAAAATCACTCCCAATTTGCAGATGGGTTAAACAAGTGTTCGAACACTTTCTTGCGTGTAGTGTCGACTTGGTTCTGGTTAGCAAAAGAGATGTGTGAATGTTGCTCACGAACATTGTCTTTGACTTCAGTAGTGCACACTGCACTAAACGCGCAAACATACTGCGCTTGCTTCAGCAACACTGTCGTACCGGTTCTTCTGACTTCATTTTTATAAGTTATTCCGTGTATGATTCTGAGAGGTTCGCCTCCTCAATTCGAAAGCAGCAACTTCTGAATCTCGTGAAGATATTTCTGTATCCATAGTTACTTCCGTAGAAAGGCGCTGAGTATTAAACAGAGATCCAAAGCTACACATATTTGAATGTGTGCATGCATCGACAGGCATTAATTTTCAGTCGGTTGCTTGCTTCTTTAGTAAAGTCATCTTTGCTTTATCGTCAAAGTCACACTCCTGTTGGTATTACTATCTTAGGTAAACTGAATTTATGCCAACCTTCGCCTTTCAGTTGTCATCGTGGTAAACGATCTTAATATTTGTCTTATCGATGGTGACCGAGGGCTTGCCTTTGACGAGATCCATAGTTCGTCCCTAAAAAAGAGGAGTACAAAATCCACATTTATACGCTTCCCACTCTTCACAACTGGAAATCACACCAAATACGAAACATGCAGATGGAATCCGGAATCGCGCAGCGTAGGCCACTTATAGTAACATATGACTACAACGAGTTAGTGAGTAGGGGTGGTTGGTTAATCTTTACATGAATGCTATCACTCATGAGTGCACGCGAAGACCTTCACTCAGCTGACATTCTGCTAATCATCGATCAGTCAAGTCGCGTACCTCAAGTTGAATTTACTGTGATATTTACCCAGTTGGGACGGAGCAAGGGCTGGGTGAAAACCACTCCAGTAATTGCACAGTGGTTGACGTTGGGTCGCAGTAACCAGACACTACTGAAGTTTGTCTCGTACTTGAAGGCAGGCAAAACAAATAACGTCTTGATATACTTTTTCTGAAGAATTTTCACCAAACTCTTTGAAACATAACGATGATAATATTGTGTTTAAGAAAGATAATGCGTACATTCGAAGTGGAGCAAAAGCAATCGCTTTGGATTGAGCTTTGTGTGTAGGACAAAACAAATTTGTTGAAAATTACCCAGTTAGCATTTTTTCTTGGCAACTTGTAGGGGTTAGTATAAACTCATATGTCACTAGAAAAAGATAATTTGTACAAGCTACTTCCTAGCATTTTTGCTCGGTTTAGAGTTGTCCCATTTATTCTCGTTTCCGAAAAACGGAGAACAGCGTTAGAAGACGGGCGAACTGGATACTTTGGTGAAGTTTTCATTTGAATTACGATTTAAAGCAATTTTTGAAAAAAGCTCGTTGAGGAAGTTCTAGTCAACTGTGAATGACCACTTAAAATATTGTACCTATTGTATAACATTAAACCTCATTGACTAAGGCACCGCCATATTATCTTAGATACCACATACTTTTTTGTGGTGATCATTAAATTAAAAAAACTGTGCGCAGTGTCATTAACTTCATGTTAATTTTTCATCGATTTCTTGTCATGATGCAAATATAACATTAATGTAGATTTTCTTTCTTCTTGTTGCTTTTACAGTGCTCACGCAAGACCAGAGTTTCCTGCGACTGATTCACTGGACCGTACCCGAATTGACAAGAACACGTTTTTGGGTAGAACTACATTTCCTGAGAATCATTGAAAAAAAATGCCAACAGGTTCCGGCCAAAATAACTTTGATTGTCAGTGTACTTGGGGAATATTGAACCACTGTTGAAATACGTAGTAGTCAATCACGCAGGAAACCGAATCATGTGCATATACATGACAACTGTGACAGAAAGACGCTGTTTTTGGAACTCTTCCGTAAAACCGTATGCACATTTCTTACCGTATATAAAATCATCTCCATGAAGTAAATTGTGGTAAGCTTTAAATATCTGGGCTTTTTAACAGGCTGTTGAATGTGACATTTAAGACAAAGCGTCTGATATTCTATTTTAAGGGAGTGCACGCTAAACTTTGATTCTGGGATTGTATTTATCCTACTGCCCAGAGGTACTCCTAAGACTCTGTTTGCAGTACTCAAGGGCATTCGTCCGATGACAACATTATATTTCACCGCTTAAGAGCCTTTCATGGTCTCTAAAGATTTTGCAGCATTCTCACTTTTGTGGTATTGCCATAATGCTATACAGTTTTACCTGGAGTCTGTATGTTTCTAATGACAAAATACTTACCCGATACAGCTCTGCTGAAGCGTCTACAGCAGCCACGTGAAAGGTTTATTTAGAAAGTTGCTGGAATTGGGTTGGTTTGACTTTTAAACATTTCTGAACACTGCTCGAACAACTAGGCTGGCTGCTTTCCACATGCAACAGTGGAATATTTCGAAATACCCGTAAGATAAATTCGTCCAAATTTCGGTAAACCATTGTTCAGAAGTGACCTAAAAATGACTATTGAACAGTCGGCATTTTCTCTCATAACAGCGGCAAAGACTCTTGGATAGTAGAAATACCATAGGCGATCCAAAATAAAAAGTATATTCGTCTGCAACTGTGAAAACCCCGGGAACATTGATTGACACTAACTTCTCTACGAGCCCTCTACACAACTGGATAAGCCAATCTTCATCGCCGGTAATAAGCATCCAGATTGGTTATGAAACATAAGGACGGGATTCACATTGTCTCATTATGCACAGAATCGATGCTCTTGAAACCGAAAGTGCTTAGGACGAGTTCGTCATCGAGTATTTCGGCAGTGATATCAAAAGCAAACTCAATTCTTTAATTTTTATTACCGTCTGCAACCCATTATATGATCTTATAGTTTCTCCGTGCACTTGCATTCTGCGTTTAGTAATTGGTCGGTAACCGTCTTCAGTCCATCACCTTTTGGCAGGGTATAGTTCGTAAAACGCGATGCGCCACTACTCTTGTGAACTTCTGCCCTCAGAAATACTCGTTTATATCATGATCTTTTGGGAAGATAACATTATAGCAAGATAAACGAGATAAAATGCAGTGACACATTGGCTGACCTATAAGTTAGATGTAATGAGTGATTGTTATTGCAATAAGATCATTTAGTTGAGCTGCATGCACGTAGATTGATCGATAGCAACACATTCATGCAATATATTCACACCCTTACACGAAACTCGATGATAATATACAAACAACGGCACTTTATTTGGTGGACAAGGAGAAACATGCATGTAGCCTCGTGTCTAGTTGGTACACTTTTGGGACCATTGTGACAAGAGATTTCGCCTAAGTATACGCGAAGTGAATGAACAGGCTGGTCCGTATGGAGTGCGCTTGTCACCCTAGAAGAACAGTGCTACTTCGAGACCAGGGCTTTCCCACTCCTACGGTCTTTATTGCGAGCAATCCACTTGGGACATTTAGCAATTACACATACTTGAGTAACACTATCTTTTCAGTTTATAATATTACTGGTGAGATATCGGTGAGGATATCAAAGGCACGAGTTGTCTTGGCCAACTCCTGTCATCTATGGTGTCAGAAAGACTTTCGGTTACCGCTGAAAAGAAGGGCATCTATTAATTGCGTGCATTTTGCTTCTGCTCATGGTTTGAAAACGTGAACTGTGTGTTACGAAGGTACCAATAGACTTGGTGTGCCTGATCGTTCCGAACACCACCAATAAGGTAACATCAATCTCGTTAACAATGCGGACATTCAAAAGTACCTATTCCGGAACGCTCGACTAAATGGTCATCTAATCACGCATCACCGGTTGTGCTGGTTGAATCACGTTCTGTGCATGTCGGGAGAACGCATCTCCTGACGAAGCGTGCAAGATGGGTTGCATTGTATAGAGTGATTTAGTTTTGACGGTATCATCCTCTACAATAATATGTAAATCTACAGGTGGAATCTAACTTTATCTGTTTGGATGGAAGTTGGACTTTTTCGGTGCACACTGTTTGAGGTTGATCAAGGATCGGCTGGATGGGTCTACGTTATTCAAATTAGCCAATCAATATGCAGCCGTATCATTGGAAACCTGTTCGATTCGACACTACTTGAACTGATTTTGCTCGCTTTCTTGTTGGCGTTTACAAAGTGTGATCAGTTTTGACGCCACGACTACCGTGTGTGGCCGTTGTGTCCGACTCGCCTTCTGCAACGACTGCCTTGTATAGTAAATTTTTTACCATATACGTTTATGTGCATACAGAGTCTCTGTAGTCTCTTCTCTGGATTCTGTCGAATAGGCAGTCTTGTTCCCATCTTCCTGGTTTCGAGTTAAGATTCTAGCCGTACAACTAGGCGCGTAATCGAACGGACGTTCCGATATGTATTGAGACCATCAACAATTAGGTAAAACGGCGTGGTGTTCAAACAACAGTATGGTTACGCAATATAAAGATCCTGATCTTTCCACTGAACAAAGTGAGTAGGTCTCTCCAGTCCAATTGCCGTTCTCAAATAACTGAACAGAAGTGTTATCCGAGATGACACTTTCAGAGTTAATGACGTTCGGTATTTATGCTGTTTCTAGCTCTTTTGTTGAGACTTCCTTTATCAATCAGTAACCTGTTCAATGAACTTTTTCTCTTCAAATTATTCCACATCACTGATAAAATGACCGACATCACGAGCCAGTTATTTTTGGTCAAGCTCAAGACCGTTGTGAAAGACTGCATCAATGAACGACTGAATGGGTGACGGAATAAATAAATGACAATGGAGTTGATGCCTTTACTCCTGGGTTAACTGTTTTTGTGCCTTGCTGGTTCCTATTGTTCAGTCGCGTGCTATGATGACCTAAGAAAATTCTGTCTATTCATGTAGGTATAATTTTCCATTTTACTAAGGAGCGCTTGATAGATGGCGTAATTGATGCTCAACCAATACATACCACAGAGCAGCACATACGCTGGTTAGTCATCCAACGATGCGTCGGGTTGACGACGTTTTCGAATTCACACCCGTTCTGTCAGTTCGGCTCACATACTCGAAGTAGGGTGTATATACTAGTCTCTTCCATCAACTCAGTACTTTTTCTCACGCGCACTTCGAGAACGGGTAATTTGGAGGTTTCGTGGACCAGATTGTACAAATTGAATGACTACATACAACTAACTAATAGTTATATATGGGTGTACGGTTTGTTTCGGAAGGCATCAACAAAATCTAAAACAGTTATCTTGCAAAATCACTGGAACTAACCTAAGGTCAAAGTGATTTTTTACTTCCCAAAAAATATAAACCACAATTCTAAAGTATCTTGTGGTAATTTGCTGAAACATCCTGCATTGTAGTATATAATTTATGCACAATAAGTTTGAAACTCCAGCGGTGAATGGATCAAACTGATAATAGCGTTAACAGCCCGGCCTAATTTTGATCACAGGTTCACCCTTTAAAAGAGTCCTTATTTCACTAGCTTTTTAAACATATTTACCACTCAGAATAGAGGTATTATTTGTATGTAGATATTTACGCACACGTGAAAGTATACGTGTAGACTGCAGAGTATCAGAAAATCAAACGGACTAATTGCGTTGGTACTTCCATTTGGTAGCCTGATGATCTTATTAATTCAGTAATGCTTTTATAGCGATTAATTTGACTTTTGCGTACTTCATTTATTTTAACACCCACTATGCCAAAAGTAGTAGTTTTCCCACTAGAACAGACTCCCACAATATAACTGGATAAAAGATGAGCTTTGAAAAACGTTCTTCATGTTTGTAGTAAATACTTTAAACCGGTACTCAACAAAATGGAAGTAGTGTCGTTTTCGTAGACAACAAAATGCAAGTTTACAGCCTTCGTCTAGATAATATCACCACCTACTGTAAGCAGAAGGTCTTCGTTGGTCAGGTCACTCCGGTTTCTTCCAACAACGTAACCCAGATTCCGTAAATTCTTTGTGGCCACATTGAAAGCCAAATCGACGAATCCTTGAGTTTGTACTTTGGTAACTTGAAATGCACATGACGGTACGGAAATCAAAACCAGATATCTGAAGTCAGTCGGGATTCGATGTACTTAAGTGTTCAGTGCAGTACTTTGGAGATAAAAGTAACTTTTTAATGGAAAATTGAAGCAAATAAACATCTACCTCCCCTGTCAAATCTCTTTTTGATGTTTTACTTCAGAATCGCAGTCTCATAGTTCTCTAAACAACCAACTGGGGTATTACTTAAAGATCATGATAAATTCAAATTCATTCAGGACTTTATGCGGAGTTGATGGGAATCGAAGGTTAAACCGTATAACCATAATCAGAGCTTTCCACATTCTGATAATGTGATTATCTTTCAAAGTGTTTTATCTGAAGTTCTAGCTACTAGAACACAGTTTAAAAGACAACCGACTATTACGTTTACAACTGAGGTGCAGATGGTCTCGATGTTATAAACTCGCGTTAACAGGATTAATGAGAATCCTCATCCTCGTGCAAGTTTTTTAACCTCCCTGTGCCTTGAATGTTGTTGATTCCATGCCATCATACGAACCGAATAAAACGGAACTCACGCACCCAAACGGGAGGTGAGAATAAAGCATGTGAATAACTAATCGCCGAGAATACTTCTCAGCGTTCAGTCGAACTGACATGGTGAGTCTATTCTGCAAACAATAAGTAAGTCTTTAGACGTAAACCCTACCGCTAAATCGTGACAGCGCTCTGAGGTAAATGTGTGCATGGGTTGCATCACAGACGTCTGTCCATGTGTCTTTTGTACGCAGAATCGACCATCACGGTGATGCGAAGTGACTTTCGATTAATCTGTCGCGAAAATTCAAATGTAGACGATACCGCTTACCCTACAGCGTGCTATCTTCTAATCCATTTCACCATCCTGTGTTTCTTCACCAGAAAGGATGGATAGAATTCCCGTGTTATTTGAGTACTAACACAAAGTATCCAGTTAAAAAAGTCGGAAGCTGTCAGACTCATTCAGGTTGTGAGAAAAATCGAAATGAATATACTTTATTGTCCACAGGTGGCACCAGAGGCCTCTACTAGTGTGTGATGATAATTGGTTATATACCGTGCTGAATGACGTAATGTCTCAGGAACTTGAGTGTTGGTTGGCCAGAAACACATTTGTTCGTAATGACAGTGAAGCTGAATGCTAAAAATCGTTTGTATGGCTGTTGAAATTGAAGCTGTTGGTTTTCTCTGGAGGTGCAGGCCAACAGGAGTTTATCAATGCAGAGACGGACAAAATCCAAACCCCTTGTAATGCTGTTAGTAAACATCTGCAATATCTGATTGGCATAGTTTAGACCAAACAGCATGTTTAGAAATTTTAATAGGATGTAATCATCGTTGTCTTTGGGCTGCTTTTGATAGTGACTGGGATCTGGTGATAAGCACGAGTTGAATCATTGTTGGGGAACGCATGAATACTATTAAGACTAGCCGCGATTTCCTGAATGTGCGGAACGGGATGCCTGTCGGGTTCAGTAGCGCGTGGCAATCGTCACGTCAGCGTAAGTCTCCTAACTCTTTAGATAACGTGGTAATTTTAGGTCAACCAGGCCTCTCCAAACCTGTTGGGCACGAATGTGCAGCTTTCTTTTTTCAATACTCGGAACCTTTCAGTTCATCTAATTCCGACTGGTCCCCGCCTGTCAAGTAATTTCTGAAGGTTGTTCAGCTTACTGGCTCTCGTCGGGGCAAACAGCCAACAGCGAAACCCAAACGTGATTTGAATTTGCCAGTCAGCAGAATAGCCACACTTTGATCACGAGTCCTTTGTTAACAGATAGCCATTAGTCATTAACACCAAAAGGGCATGTGGAATTTGTCCTTTTGTGGTCCACGATAAACGGTTTGAGACTGCTAATCAATATTCAATCTCGACTACTTTACCCACAATCATTTGGGGATGCATTTGCTAGTGTTCAGATTCCCAGAGTCCGGTTAACTCTGTCAAATACACTTTCACCATAATAATCACGTCAAAATCGCGCTCCTAAACCTCAGTGAGTTCTCCAAGTGATTTATGTTTTGCATAATTGAAACGCTCGTGTCGGTGCAATCACAACGTGTGAAATGTTTTGCGGGCCTACCATTCATGAGTTGTGTCTTTTCATCTCATTATTGAGGTTCCTGAAGCGAACCAATTACCTCGAACTTGTTTACTTTGTATCATCATCCTTGCCTTGCGTCCAATGAGCGAAGATCTTGTCGGTTTATTCATACTGGGATATTATTACACGAGAGTTTACTTTCAGTCATTAGTCCCCGGCTATGTCACAAAACAAGAGTACGGATAAGTGTTGTTAAGGTGAGAACAAAAGGAATTTAATAGGTGTGAAGTAACTCAGGGATTTGATATGAACAGTAGTTACACAAATTCACGAACAAAGTTGATTTAACGCCTCAAGAGGGCAATGTAATACACTTGCTTAGTCAATTGCATGTTGGTAGTGAATAAGCCATACACATCCGGATTATTGATAAAAGGCTACGGCAATTTCACCGTCGGCAAAAGTTACTGGTTTTGTCTTGCTTATAAACTAACCGTTTGTTTACAAATATATTACTTGAATGTAAATACTTGACGGCAATCGAATACAGTGGTAAGGAAACTGTAAAGGAAGCTGTCGGCTATTCCACTTCATCTAATGTGATGACATATATGGAGGTCTAAAAAATGTTTCAAAATAGTTCGCCAACAATTCGGAGGAGCAAGCGTCATATTCAGAGTAACGGGTTGTCGAGATTTGTCAAACAAATTTTGATACAAATATAAACCGCTATGGGGATTGGACTCTTCTCGAATAGCTCTTTGAAGCATGGTGGATGACTACAAGAATTCAAACTGATGATGATGTCACCTTGGTAATTATTGAAGCGTTAGACAGCTTAGAGATTGAGGTATCACTATATGATAAGGGTTTTGCATCTTTCGGATACAAAATTCTGTTTTAGATGTTTGCAGGTGCGTGTACCTGCAATCATTCTTAGCAGCGATGTTTTAGATTTTACCTAAAATCTTGCTTACGTTGAAGGTTTTATCACAGCTGGTGGCAGCCTCTGAGGAGTTGAATGTATGAGTATGGACTGAATATTCTAGCATATGTTGAGGTTAGCGGCTATTTTCATTCTCTTTGCCTCCTTTATCTTTTCAGTCAGTTGTCGTTTTATTCTCTTTGTGTTTGTATGGCCGCAAAGCATCAATTCGAACCACCGACGTACTGCTGTCCTTCATAATGACGAGCAACTTGGCAAAGGGGCAGTGGTCAATATATTTGTCGATATTATGTTAAGTAACGTTTATCGGTCATTTGGAAATTTATTCGGTACTGCATCCAATACATTCAACCATGCGTTGGTAAGGAAACGAGTAGGAGACTACAAGTCTAACAGTGGTCAACAATGTCCTTATTAAACGTTCCTGAAGCGTGATTATATTGATACACTTCAGACTTTCGTTGTCAGCTCCTGCGTTTCTAAAAAACAAATATAATTGTTTTTATTTTTCGACATTAAAAACACCGTAAAGTTGCCGTACTCCCAAGTTCTATGCTCCAAAGATTTTTTTCTCATCACATTTTTGCTGTTCAATAGCAAGGATGTAAATTACGAACAAAGGGTACTAACCACACAGCCACAGTTCAATGGGGGTGACATCCAATAAGTCAACGTTGACATAAAAATGAGCGAGCTTTTCGAAGATGATAAAATAAACAGTTATAACGCGGTAAGTGAAACCTAAATATGAGCTCCTCAAAATGTGTTTTTATCAACGTGCCTCCTTAATCATCTGACCAGCGCTTCATGGATAACTTGGTAACTCGCTTCTTATAATGCTATGTCATTAAGTGGAGATTAAACGTAGACCATTTGGAACAGTACAGTTTAAAGACAGAAATTATACCTTCACGTCCGTCACCACTGGCGATCACTTTTGGACTAACAAACTCCGGCCTTCTTCCAGTGAACCAAGCGTTCAGTTGCATTAATTTGGAGGATGATTGTGGAACGAACATTGCAATACGCCGACTGTGTCTGATAACGAATGTATCGAAAATACACTGTTGTTAACTTGAAGAAATAGATCAGTTTTCTTCTTCAAGCATCTTAAAAGTTGGATATGATTCAGATAACACTTTCCCCTGTTTGATGGATGAAAGTATTACAAATATGACAGAACATTCCATGTTACACTATGACTTCACAAAATAAAACTTCTTGACTGTATCGTACACTCCAGTGGTGCTGGCGATAATGGTAAAACGACAGCTTTGGTAAATTTCATTGCTTTAATCTTCAACAACTTTATTAAGAAACATAATGAACGAACGAGATCAATCCATACGTAACTAGCATGAAGTCAGAAACACGAACTAATCGTCTCTGATCAGACCAATATCAATGCTTCGCCCAATGGTCGTGTCAACGGTTGCACACCTCCTTTGTTTAAACGCTATATTTCACTTAAGGCAAGTAAGTTACTATTCAGTTGCCTGATTTCCGTTAGCAGCTTCTATTACATAACGTTTGTGTAAATGATAAAAGGTGAAAACAGTGGTTACTTTATGAACCTGTGCACTTAGATTGCGCTCTATAGTCTGGAATGTCCACAAAGACTGTTATTAAGTAAACATTCCTTGTGTGATTGGCCAAGACTGCGCAATTAGATCGCAAGTGACGTCGCAAGCAACGACGAAGCATCGACGGGAAGTAAACAGTGGTAGCTAAGGATCACAGGGGTTATGACAAACTTCTGTTGAGAAACGCACCTGGAATTGATAGTAAACTGGCCAACATTCTGCCTGTTGGAGTACAACAGAGGAAACAACATTCCCGGACTGTAGTGAGTCGATGATGTATAATAGATGCCAAAACCCTTAAAATGACTAGAGTCAAACTAATTCCCTATGGTTTTCGCAAGCGTCCCAGATTCCTTTCTTGAATACGGGATCTATTTTAGAGTGGCTCTAGCACGGAGAGATAGTGTGTGTGGTCTACACAAGTTGAAACAACTGTGTCAAGGTCTCCACTAACGCCTCCCCATCTTCTTTGAAAAATGATGTCATGAGGTCGTTTGGGCCAGCGATGCGGGCCGGAATGCAATTGCGAACCCTAGTCTCAGCGGATGATCTTAACTCTACCGACCAAAGTACTATATTACAGGTTTGTGGCGGTCACACATCAGAAACAGGAGGCCAGCTAATTTGAATCTCGAAGTGTTCCGCCCAGCGCACTAACCTTCAAGACTTATTATGAATCCGTGTGCCATCTGCTCGCTGGTAACTTCACTGACACGACTTCCTTGAACCAGTGACACGAATAAACTTGGAGAGTCCGCCCGTGTTCCCCAACGCAAAAGTGGTTTCCATTTCCCCCGCTTTCCCACTTTTATCGGTTAGACCACGTTTCGGATTCCAACGGATATCTCTTTTAAACTTGTTATATTAACTGCCAGGAGGACTGTTCCGTCTAGCATCTAACAACTGCAGAAAGTTCTCTGAGATCCAATGTCTGTTCAAGCCACGAACCCTCGTGTCGCATGCTACGGTACCTGTTTCACAAATAGCCTGTGAGGTCTCTTTCCAACAGCCATTAAGGTCATCAGTATGAGAACTGCTAAGCCTGCTTTCTAGGCTGGTTCGGTACTTATGTTTCACCGGGCATATAATCAGTTTCTCAACAGCTAGTCGTTGCTGTTGGTGAGAACGTTGCCCAACGAAAGTGAGGACAACGTGCTAACGCACGACCTGTATCTAAGTAGGTGCTCCAATAGGAACGCTCGAACTGGCCTTAACAGAACCTGCCAAGCGGGCGGCGCAAAGTCTATTGTTAGCAGGAATGCAGTCTACCAATGAGGTTGTGGCCGTCGTGCTGAGGTTTATGCCTACTCCAGCTTGACCGGCAGCGGCTATCGTGGAGTCACCCGAAGTGCGTAACCGGCATCGGGTGGACAGTGCAGATGCTGTGAGTTCCATACATTGACTACTGTTCTGGATTCTAATCTCTGAGATTCAGCAGACATTGACATTTAATGAGTTTAACACTCGTGCGAGAGTGGCCTGTTGCACTATCTGTTTTTGACTGCGTGTTGACATCACCTATATTAATTCGTATTCTAGGTCTAAGCAAGGGACGACGTAAGCATGAGGCTGAGAGGATCGACTTAGTGGCAGCAGTACGGACAAAAAGAACGAGAGGTCATTTATTGGTAGAGGAGGAATATATATGTCGAGCGGTTAAGTTAGAAGGGAGGGGTTTGCAAGTATTGCCCCCTACTTACTCGTGTATTTTGGCATTTGTTCTAGTTTACCCATTAGTGGTCATGAGAAGTTTTCTTTAAATCACTTCCCCCTCATAAGCCATACTTTACCCAGTGAAGCTCCTTGAGGACCCGCTTTAAAATGAGGCTAGATTTGAACGAGTCATTTTTGCACAAAACAAAGAGAGCATTACTTAAATCCGGTATAAGCCATTCACCTAGCACCGGATTGGGTAACCCAGATTGAAAAGCGTAAAGTCGTTCAAAATTAATATATGAATATGTATGCGAACGTTTCCCCAGTGGTACGCTCGCATTTGGCTTGCGCTGGCCAAATGGAACGTTTCGCGCGTATTGCTCCGCCCTGTGATGGTATGCCTACCACGGTTAACGTTTCCATACTAAATACAAACAGTTAACCACGGATATGTGCACTGAATATCATACCCTGCATGCTGGACTTTAATTTGCATCCTGGTGATAAGATATAGATTGCAACAACTTCTCAAATTAACATTCAAAAGCAGTCTAAACATTTTTTCAAGGAAGAGCATGGCTTCTTTAGTAAGCACTTCATGTGATCCCTACTTGGCATACTCGGTTTCATTGGCCTTAATTGGCCACAACTTCATTTAGCGCCATGTGATACTGGCAATTAGTAAACCTGGCCCAAAGTACTCGGATTCAATCCGTTTGTCTTTTTCGGATTTAAGCAAGCAGTTGTCGACCTGAAAAGCAGTAACCGGGAGCAGGATGTTGCACCATTCTGGAAGATTACAACAAACAACAAGAACAGAGTATGGTCAGTAGTAAGTCTCAAATATATAAGTCTACCAATGCTTTAAAACGATTTGTAGCAGTGCAACTAATGACCTCGAAATAAGACTATTCCGCTGGTTAACGACCTTACAAGAAAGAAATGTCTCCTAGGAAAGTGGTATATCCCTATCGGCCGTTACCATTCGCTACGACGAATAACACATATACTAGATCTACCCTGAAATGAAGTGTATGGGAATTAAATCACTGCGGAGTCGTCGAATTTCAAGCAGGTACAGAGTAAGAATTTTAAGTCAAGATTCGTACGCGACATTTGTCCTATGGGGCGCTTGACAAGCGTTCTTGGAGTGGCAAACTGCAGTCCTTGTGCCTCTGTCAGTCTGTGCTCTTTAGGAGGGCGTATGGAAGTTTTCCCCATTGAAGATATGACCCCCTCATCTATCAAGGGCAAGGCTTTGAAGCAGACAATCTGTGTAGTTTTCTGAGACCACTAATGGGGCGAATCAGTAATCTGCTTTTTACTTTGTGGGAGAAGGCCACAAAAGGTCACTTGCATTCCAAATGTTTGGCAGGACGAATGTTTTTGCACAGCCGTTTAGTAGACCTCGCGGCAGTCAACATGGGGAACGGAGTCACAAGGATTCTATTGCCCTGAACACTTGTGCTTGCGTTTGAAGGGTCGGGCATTGGGCTGTTTTTTACAGACGTGGCATTCACGTATTCCACTACAGACGCAGGAGTCTGAGTAGACACTGCGAGAGCAGAAACTACAACCCTATTATCCAGTGGTAGCTTACGGTCAGCCATGATCTGAGCCATGGTTATAGTCTGCTGGTCGCGATTCTCTTTCTCTTGCGGACAGCGATCGAGAGACACCATTTATGTTGCGTTCAGGGAATTGAAAGGGACTGTTTTTCAGACCACCGTCTCGCCGCTGGGTACCACAGATAGGGTTATCAAAAAGCCAGGCGAATTATTGGTTGATTTACAGCGCAGCCTGCTCGCGAACACGAGGTTTGCGACATCCGGGGAAAAAAACTGTCAGGGCTGGCTTATCAAGCTCAGCTAGGAAGGAAATTGTGGTGGAGCCCCTTTACGAAACAGCTCTTCCTTCCATGAGAACTTTTTTTTAATTTCATCGCAGCCTCCTCTCTGTTTGCAGCTGGAATGGCAACTGCCTTCTCAGTGATAACAACACGCAGGAGGACAAGCGTAATACACTAGTTTAAAAGATTACAGTTTCAACTTCACGTCAGATAAAATCCACTGGAACGCGTCTATTCTACTCCCGTGGGAGAAACAGAAAGCAACACAGAGTTAGGAGCAGCTCTGCATGGGCAATCATAGGCTTTATACATCAACTCATTTTTTATGGTGCTCGCACGACCAGCCAGGGGCAAATTGATGCCTCTGCTGTCGTTAAAGTTAAAGATTATGCAGACAAAAAATAGATATAAAGACGCCAGCCGCTCGTACTGGTTTTCTCTGAAGCCCGTGCGCTTGGTGTGGTAACATTTCCGGCATTCACAACGCTGTCTACTGTTTTTACGGATTTTTCACACGTAACGGCCGCCAGTGCTTGCTGCTTCGGGCCGAATTCTATAATACCACCCAGTAGGATTGTACACACACGTTGGCGTTGACAGATTGTCAGCAATGTACAGTACAACCGACAGGTAGAAGTAGGTTGAAAATGCAGTGTTACTGCGTCAGTGACATACGTGGGTTTCGTTGGTCCTGTCATCATGTCGCAGTGGAATTCATTTTATTCCTTAGTCTTAAAGGTTGAATTAGATGTAATACTAGAATGTATGTATGAACATGTGAGATGCTGGGCAGTATTCTTCTCTGTCATTAAATGTGGTACGGATCTCCGTTCGTAGATCTAAGCCGTATAGCTTAACTTCACGGGATTTCATGAATTTCATGAACTGAAATCAATTAAGACAGAAGAAGCACCGAGAAAAGCATCGTTTTATTGCATTCCAGCCATAATTTGGTATCATAATATCTATATTGTCTTAAGTACGATTAATTGTTTCCACTTGATTTGTTCTCAGTTTCGTTGGTTGATTTGGAGAGAGCGTGAACTGACTTATGCGGTACGATACCCTTATTCCTGCCCCGGTGCAGGTCTGCAAAGTTCCAGCGGTGCTAGATTTGACACGAGGCACTATCAACATGAACGATTGATATAAACTAAACAAGGAGTTTTCAAAAATTCGGAATACAGACATCAGAAAACGCAGTTCAATTTATAAACTGATAGTTATTCGTTAACGACACACGGTAACCATATGTGTAGCGACTGCGATAAATAATATTTTTATAGTTGTATTCAAATGTACACTTTTGATGGTATTGGTTTTTCGCCTGCCTTTGTTTTAGTCAAGCTAGCCTTTTTGTAACATCCGCCCCGGGGCTACAATCACAAGTCACTCCGTTCCTTGCTAGCTTGATGTGTTCTGTCTGTACACTGTTTTCCAGGTTTGATACTAATACACTAGGGTCAACGCGCTGAGTCTTTGTTTTTCATTGTCGACTGGTTTTAGACAGTGAGCACAGATGGGCAGTATTCTTTTGGACCAGTTCTAACAATTGGTGGTCCCGTAATTTTCGAACGTTCCGCTACGATCGTCTCTTCCGTCTTGGTAAGTTCGTTCCTTTGCATATTTGCGTATTTTTTTGTTTTCTCTGACGTACGCCTAAGCAGCTGTTTTTCTCTGTTCGTGTATACGTTCAAGATATAATCATTTATATATTTTCTCAGTTCGATTTAATTAGTAGCTCTTGACAGTTATTAACCGTGCAACCAATAGCCAATGTCTTAAATGTTCCCTAAGGACGTTGACAGCTGCTCTAACGGTATTAATTCGCTATTGGTCCCTTCGGTTTTCGAAATGAACCCTCTCCTTTGGTGTGTTTATCTAGAAACAGAGTGTACAGACAGAGCACGTCAAGCCAGCAACGCATGGAGCGACTTGTGATTGTAGACCCGCGGCGGATATTATGAAAAAGAAAGTTCGATTGAAACAAAAGGAGTCCAGAAACCAAAACCATCGAAAGCGTACAAGTTAACGCGACTATTAAAAATACCATTCATTATAGTCGCTACATATGTAATTTTCGATGCACAGAGCACCAATATGGAGAAGTATGGATAGGAAAAACGGCAAAGAGAGTTGAATCAGACTACGGCCTGCTAGCACAGTTAGGGGTAAACTAGGTAAAATCCCTAATTCATGTGTAGCTTTAGATACACCTGCAAAAGTTGAAATTAGAATGAGTTAAACTAGCTTCAATTGAAACTTAACACATACTTTCCGGATTCCATTGGGATGTGTACTGCTCCGTAGCCACGAATGACGTCCTTTCCGAAAACGTCTACGCCATACGCATGAACTATAATTTGAGGCCCTAGAATACGATACATTATGCAACGTTCTCTCCCGTATACAGGAGTATTTATACATACATCCAAATGGATTGGAAGATTTCCAAGAAATGTCTATAGGGAAATTAAAAACGTGATCCTGATTTACATCTTGCCCCCTCAACGAAGTTTGAGTCATACCTTCTGGGATGCCCTTACAGTATACTGTAATGATACAATAAAGCACAACTCACCGCAATGTACATCCAGTCTGGCCCAGTAGAGAAACAATACTTGCACCAAATGTAGTTATAACCTGGGAACTACGAAAGTTAACTTGAAGTCAGGAGGTTACTTTGGCTTTTACTATTTGTCCTGTAACTGACAGCATGAAGCAATCACCATCCGTTGTCATTTTTTTGAAAACGAGCGTACGACCTTGGGGGCGATAAATAAATGGTAAGTATTATAAACAACAGCAGTTGGGTTCTTCACGGTCTAGGAGAACATAGATCGTCTAGCGAACGCGTTAAATAAAATTAAAATAATATTAGAAGTGTTCAATATTTTGCTGTATATTCCAGGTTTTATCTCTTTAACGATACATTGCGTTGATGCTCCAACCCCACAGAGATTTCCAGTTCACACAAAAATAAATTGGAGAAGTCTGGTTAGGTGACTATTGTGTCAAATTCAGACAAGGTGGGGCAAATCTCCTTCTCCAACCGATGTGCGAAAAACTGCATATTTCACTGAACGCCATCATCACACAACAAACAAACTTCTAGCCGTTCTTCTGTTAAGCGAGAGAAGACCAACACGAAATCCAATCAACCTCAACCCGCCTACGCCTGCACGCATAGAGGTAAGATGCGTCAGGCAACATGGTTACCGCAAGGTGCAAAGGTTGGTCTTCGGAAGGAACTGAAAGAATCCATGGCAATTTTCATGGTCACGAACAACACGTTTTGACGATCACCCAAGAACACTGATTCCACTGAATGCATTTGATCCAATATGCTTTTCTTCGGCCATTGTCGTTCTTAAAGTGATTGTGATGATTGTAAGTCATAACGGAACACCATATGCTGTTGTTGTTCTACTGCATGAATAATTACATTGTACAGACACAGAATACATTACAATTCTGTTGGCTGAATTGCTGCGTTATTACTACTGCGTAGAAGCTAGCTCTAAGTTTGAGCTAAGTCCATTTCCAATTACTATTACGTATTTCTGACTACTGCAATTGGCGTCGTGGTCAGGATATTTCAGGATATCTCTTACAATGAATCCCTGCAATATGGAAACTCTAAACGTCCACTCAAATTCAGGGGAAATGGAAGATTACCTGGAACGCTTTGAAATTTAGTGTATTACTCGTAATGTCATGACAGAGGACAAGAAAACGCCACATTTCCTCACGGTCGTTGACAAAGTTGCTTATGCAATGATTAAAATCCTGGCGTTTCCTGATTTGCCTCTTTTACTTTTGTACGACTCTCTGAAACATCTGCTACTGAGGCATTTTCAGCCAGTCAGCTTCGAAGCTGTGGAAGGAGCGAAATTCCACACTTAAATCAGAGAAGAATCTCAAGAGGTCCGTGAGTCGATTCTTCAAACTCAAGCACCGAGAGGTCGACTGATTGCACGAAATAATTCTCGTTGTCTTCAACTACTGGGGGAGGCTTCTTTTCAATCGGTCAGAGCTGTCTGTAATCGATTCCAGGGTGTAAAGGACGCGGTAAATGAGGAACATAACGCCAACAGTGCTGAGAAGCAGGCAAACCAACAGCAGGGACAGTTCGAAAAGGTAAACTATCAGAGAAGTACGGCAGTCGGGCCATAACACTTTACTCCAAATTCTGTCCAACATTTCGGTAACTGTAAGTCATGCGGTCATGAACATTCTCGACTTATGTGTCCAGGTTGCAACTCCAAATCCTATGAATGTGGCGAGAGCGGTCACATTCAAGTCGTCTATCGTTGTTCGAAAACGTGTTTTGACGAGGCGTCTTTAGGTGAACAAGGTGTTGCATCTGACTCGCAGACTATTGCTTTTACCGTGATATACTAATTCTCGTGGCTCTACGCATCATACAGTACTATCTTCTATTTCTAACGGCAATCCCCAGCATATTTTCATTGCTGACACTGGTATTGCTGAATGTTTTATTTCTGTCGCTTGCATGTATCGGCTGGAACCTACTGTTATTTTGACACCTGTTAATATGTCTTTTATGGGTATTACTGGACCTGTTTTATCTATACTTGGCGAATGGGAACTTTCACTTACAGTTGCACAGTCTATTACACATACTTGTTCATCTTATTTTATTAATTCTGACCTGTCTATTATCGGTTCCAAGTGCATGAATATTCTAAAGGTCTCCCTTTCGTTGTCTGTTGAATCTTCCGAATTTGAAAATCCCGTTTCTGAGTCTGTTTCAGATTCGAATTCGGTTGCGGGAGGAAAACCTGCAGTTGAGTCAGAGCAGACAAGAATTCTTGAATGTGTGAGGAAGAAACAACGTCACAACTACTACCCGGACGTTCATTTGAACTGCGGCGGATGTGATGGTTGTAAGTAATAACGGAACACTATATACTACTGTTTTTTTACTGCGTGAATAATAACATTGTACAGATACTGATTACATAACAATTCCGTTGGCTGAAGTGCTGCGTTATTACTACTGCCTAGAAGCTAGTTCTGGGTTTGAGCTAAGTACATTTTCAATTAATATTACGTATTCCTAATTACCACAGTAATGCCTACTGAAACTCATTTCAGTAATATCTCCATAAGCATATGCGTCAAACACGTGCGTACAACTAATTATAGCCGGCTTATAGTGTTCACAGTTCACGGTCACATTGTTAGTCTACTTTTGTACCTTTTGTATACACCGTTTTATTTACCTTACATGCATAATTGTTCCAAATCAACAGCATTTTCAAATATGACTGGGTACAACAATAAATAGGGGATTGTGGAACTGACCTCTGTCTCCTAATTTTAGGTGAAATTTTGGTTGGTGAATTAATTGCACAGTGACATTTTCCATCTGCGGGTATTTGCCGATTTTCCAACGTTTAATGCCTCGCAGTCCTACGATGCCATTTGTTTGATTATGCCACTACAGGCTTCGTTGTTGATATTGTCTGTTATCAAGTTTCCTATATGTGCCTGTGCACATGCATACATTTATGCATGCACATACAACTACGATAAAAGGGGACAACCTCATATGCGATGAGCGCAAGTAAACCGAGAGGGTGTTTGCATAAAGTAGTTCAACAGCAGTCCAAATTGTTATAGTGACTAGTTACCAGGCTGATACCTTGAAGGTCTTAAGTACAGAAGCACGTACTGGCTGGCCTGTTCCGAATACTTGCTTCCATCTATTCCTACGATGGGAGGCTTTGGAGGCAATTATGGCTTGCACACTTCCCTGCTATTAGAGAGTGAGGGGGCCGTTTTATGGCTCAAATCAGGACTTGAGCAGATTCCACGGAACTCCTAAGTGACTAATAGAAGGCTTAAAACAGGCCGCTGCAAACTTCGACGGCAGCAGACAGTATTAACAGTAAACACATTTAGTAAGCTTGAACACCGTTTGCTTGAGATCGAATGACAGTTACAGAGTGAATGCGCAAAGTTGCGTCGCAAGTCCGCTCGACAGACCAAGCAGAACAAAATAGGTACTTCCCATCTGAAGCTCGCTAAAAGAAGCGTGTGGATTATACCATGACTTTAGGACCAGCCGAACAATGTGTATGATTAAGTTTATTAGATGAAGTTGCAGAATTACGGGGGAATTGAATTCCAATGGGCAAAATCCAGAATGTTGGCATCAGAAACATCTGTGAAAAACTTCTCCAACCAACTGTTCAATCGCGCGATACATAGCCCGTCAAGGCTCGTCCCGGGTATACGCGTTTGATGTTAGTGCCGTCTGGTTCTGCTGCTGTGGTGCTCATTTGCAGATAATTACAATAATTCGCTTATCCAACTTTGATCTATATGATTGTCGTAGAGTTTGGACACTTGAAGACAGAAGAAACTTCTCCTCTTCCACTTCCGTCCGTGAGCAGACTGACATCGTCTGTGTCGCAGGCGGAATTCCATCTCCATGACTTCGATCTTTTTACACAACCGAGTCGCCTAGTACCCCCTCATTTCCTGAACGTTCCGTGCACTACCTCCCAGCCGTGATCGAACCGCGTGTAATTTGTATCCGCGAGTATCGCTTTTTCCAATAGACTCTCCTATTGAATTTTTTCAACTAAACAAGGCAGACACTATAGTATGAAACATAAAGGCTGATGATCTTCCGAAAACGAATCTGCCGTTAGATGCGCAACTTCGTCCGTCTGACGGCAGCTCTTGGGCAACGCGGAGTGCTCCATGATACTTCCCCAACACCTTTGTCAAAATCAGGACTATCATGCAGCAGACACGTTCCCATTACTCACAACGGTTTTGAAGAATGGTTCCTGAGTTTTGCTTTTAGCGTTGACTCTAGGAAATATCAAGTTAGTGAACGACGAAGAAAATCAACTTTGACTGACCTCATCAGCACGGTTGAGCGGTTATATGACACAAAGTCATGGGAGTAGGCAGAGATTGCACCCGGAGTTTTATACGCAGCACAAGGCAATAGTTTGAATACAACTATTCTCGTTAATCGCCTGACTCTGTCGATCGAGGACACTCACTCACGACGTTGACGTAACGTTCGCTTCAAATCCGACCCGTACAAGCTCACAAGTTTTCATCTTGCGTTAAACAACCTCCCCTTCTTTGATCACCGTCCCCCGTGCCTCGTCTGTATCTAGCCGGCTCAAAACATCGAACTTCAGTCGGAATTCGAGGACGCACGGTGGCGGTTCATAAATTGCAATCTGCATACGGGGCAACAGTCGGCTAAATAACTGCCACCGAATACATATAAGTGCCCGCCAGATCCTAAATTTGAGAGGTTGTGTCCGAGAATTTGGCGAAAAATATACACCTCATCTCAGTACTCGAGCTTCCTTGTATGACCCTCGGGCCACGGAATTGTGTAGTTCACCTGTATGGTGCTTCAAGACCGACAGGAGTTTTAAACGGCCGTTTAGGCGAGAAAAGATTTTTCAAATGTGCCTTGAAATATTGAAATGCATATTACAAGGCAAATGTATAGATTACGTGGAGTATAATAGTTGTGGGGCGATGAGAAAAGTCAGCAATACCTAAAAATTGTCCATATTCGCACTTGTGTAAAGAAAAATGTGTCGCCATTTTTTTGACAAAAGTACCACGTTGGGTTTTCTAATCGGTTTTACGTCCTGAAAATGCTTCCATCGGAATGGTCGTGGTGAAATGCATGTCTCTATCTGGCGAAAACGCTAAATTTCGCGAGACTTCAGAGACACAATTGAATTTTTGATTTTCGACCACGTTGCGTTCGCATTGCATTGTACACGGAATATCACAGTAATTCCTAATGAAAACCATGCCGCCGCGTTTGTTGGTTAGCCATATATCTGAATTATATGTTCAGCTTGTATCCCTTATAGTATTTCCGGTGGAAGACGGTCTACGTCATCACGTGGTTGCCTCTATCTACTGTACGGTGTAAACATGGGTAACACGTCCCAA
>LUCH01001715.1:10589-23745 GCA_013368495.1 Paragonimus heterotremus
CAAGCCACTTGAGGTGATGGTTTGAGGCGCAGGCGTCCTTTGGCTTCGGTCACTGACAGGCTAATCCATTTCGGATGCTGCCAACCATTATAGTTTCAGAAAAAACTCGTGAAAAATCGATAATCTGATTTATTGGTGACCTTTCGCTTCTGACACGGAGGCTTCTTGAAATCAGATGGACCAGCTACAATTTTGGTGATATTTAAAGCAGGGATTCAATATCTGAAATTGACCCTTCTGTTTGTACACTTGACTCATGGCTAGTTACTTTCTGCTTCGTTTAGCCTGTTTCATATTTAGCCTACCTTGAATACCATCAAATTTGTACGTGGTTCATCTGGTCTAAAAAAGGTTGTGTCAAAAATGAAACGTCAACAATAAAACACATTATCGATTGTTCATAAGTTGTTCTGAAATTACAGTTTCATCAGGTCACCTCATTTCTCTTCAATGATGGTATATAAATGGGAGGATAGTTAACCTGAGTTGGTGGACATAATGATAGTATGTTTTTTTAACTGGCTGCGTCTTGCTCTTACTGTATTACAGACTAGTGCGAACTTTTCGATTTTATTGTTGCTTATTGAGTATGGTGGTCCATGCATTGCATTACTTCTCGAGTCACTAAATGTGTGCTCATTGAAGAGCGTCTAAACAGTTGGTCACAATGGACACCTATTTTGATCTTGTTGAATCTCACTGGGATTACGTACACTGTGGACTCATATCCACGAACCGGGAATAAGCCACAGTCACTGAGAAAAGAATGCTTAACAGTAGGGGAAAATAATTTGCGTACCTTTCTGCAACCCCGGGGGCCACTACCCCCTGATCTAATGAATAGGTGTTTGGGTTACCATCTGACGATTTTTCACGGGCCACGGGTTCAATACTCCGACGTGCGTGGTGCTGATGAGACATAAAGTCGAAACAGCTGTTCCGTACTTCGGTGGTGGACACTGGCACCAAATTTGTGCAAAATGCCTTACTCAACCTCTTCTGGAACCGTGATAGATGTTTCCTCGTTCACAGACCAACCGTAAAAGGCTGATCGATTCCAAGTGATGAACAAATAAAGGCCAATGGCTAAGAAAAGAGAAATACATCCAGTTTGCACTTTTTAATAACATGCATTGATGCCTTTCTCTGCTTTCTTTATTTAGAAAACTTTTTCAGAGCATTGCGACACACTCGTTTGGGAGCAACTTCCTTCAAAATACACGGAGCTGCTGCACTTCATGTATTTGTGTTACAAATGACGATATTTTCTGTACTTTCAACTGAACTATGAATCCTTCGGTTTTTGCCAGTGGTGATATCTTGCCTTTCCAGAACCAATCGCAGTGATTGATCAGAAACAGTGTTTTAACTTAAGTCTTAACCGACAGATTCACCAAATCACCTGATTCATCCATAATCCTCCTGCTTTATATCCCAATGCATTCCTCATTCATTCTTCATTCATCTGTTAAGGTTATCGTAACCGCTGCAATTCAGAACCGCGGATTTTATGCAATAGGTCGTTGATGTGTTGTTGACAATTGACGTCGTGTAGTCGAAAACAAGATCGCCACTACACTTGCGGGTAACTGATACGGTTATCTTAGTGATGTCGGGCTCCTCATCCAGGTTACAAATCGATGAACGGTTTCTGTATTCCTACTAGCTTCAAAACAAACGAAATCATTTGGAGTGTCCATACAGTCGCGGTATGCTACAATCTCAGCGTGACGAATTCACGGTCGGATTTTCTTACCTTATTCAGAATGGGTTCTTGTCCTAGTCCATGCTACTTGGGCCTGAATAGAATCATGGACAGCTTCCTGTCCGAATGGTTTATGAATTTTCCCCGACCATGGATAACCATAGTCAGCTCTACTGCTTGATATACTAGGTTTTTGAGGCAGGGATGTTTACTACTTGTGAACTGTCGTCTAGGCGGTATATGACGTTCCGTTCTCTCCATGTTTGTTTGGTTAATCGTTCTGGAGACTAATTCTGCAACTGGGAACCGCGGACCTTACAGAAAAAAGCCGGTTGGATGTTGGAATTTGACCAGATGGATAAAACCGACATTGGTGGTGAAGTCAGCGTCACGCCAAGCTAGTCAATCTGTGTCATTTTCGATGCCGCCTAAGTCAAGACTGTTTTTTGAAAGTCGTCTGAAGTGGACGGAAATCTCAGAATGTTTGGTCGTTTGTCTCGTGTGCAGTGTGAGGCGACGTTTTGTTTTTCTTGCACAATTCGGAAAACTAATCAATATCGTTTCGTTTCGTTGCGCTCACTCAAACTACTGACACTCCGGTGTCATTCTGAGTGTAACAGACGGAATGAGGTTCTGAGTGATACATTTCATGTTGCGAGACAACTCTTATCCACTCGGTTTTTTGATGTTACTGTGCACATTGCTCGCGTTCTGGTAATTCAGGTAGTTGGTATGATTATGTCAGTCCAGATCAATGGAGCGTTAACAGGTTACATAGAAAACATCTTTAGGTAACTGTTTATTGCATGGACGATACACTTAAACAACAGGTGTCAACTATGATAAGAACAGACCATATTGACGCGAGCATATTTGTCTATAGAAAAGTGGACGATGATGCATCCACCACATTGGTGAGTCCAATATACGGTGAACAAAATTCTATATCCAAGAAGAGAGGACTCGGTGACTAGGACGGCAGCCCATTTAACTTTCGCACATAGACACCACGCACTTCAATAAGTTTGAACAAGAAATCACTTGGTTTATTTCGGATATGATGGCCCTACTTGACAAGACAGATTAACCGATAGGATAGCACGCTACTTTGGAAACTCGTGCCGTCAATGTTGCACGGTCCATGACTCAGAGTTATTTATATTTATTATAAGTGATGCGGTTCGCTCGTTATGTTATATATCGGGACTTACTGTGGCTCGTTTATCCATTACAACAGCAAGAATGCCAATTTTAGTCAGAGGATCACGCCTCAACACCTAAACATCCTTACGCCTTCAGCATTACAAAGTACAACTGTGAGTTTAACTGCCAGAGAAACGAACCCGATCTGCAATGACTAGCCCCTTTGTGAACGATTGCAGTTATCTGTGCCAGGTCATCATCTGTCCACCTCGCACTTCGCGCCAGTCAGCCGCAGCGTCGGCAAACAGTGTTCGTTGTGGCAAACGACTAGCTGGCATCCTTAGTACATTACCTGACCATCTAAGTCTGTACAGAAAGAACTCGTTTGACAATCACTACCAAATACCCGCTTTCTAACCTTCTCGTTGCTTCCTCTTTGGTGCCACCCGACACGAGCGATTGAACGCAGACATCGGTGGTCAAATATTTGAAGACGGTTCATGTCTTCTATCTTGAGCGGCCACATTTCGCTGCCATAAGATAACACATCCCTCACCGTCGCCTCATAGGCGCGACCTTTAAATATCAGAGGGATACTACTCTGTCGCCAGAGGTACCTCCAGATTATCGAACACCGCCCTGGCCTTGGAAATACGCGCTTCTATTTCATTCCCTACACCTCGACCACCACCGTTAATGCAGTTTCTCAAGTATACAAACCGGCCAACAACCACCAGGGCATCATTATCTAACGATAAATCTACGTAATCACAGCAATATTGCAGAAACACTTCGCACTTTGAGGTTGCAAAGACCATTCCGAAGCATTTAGCAGAACTCGAAGTAGTATCTAGCGTTGTTTGTGCCGCTTGAAAATTGTCAAACAGCAGTACCTTGTCGTTAGTGTAATCAAGAACAGTCAGTCTATCACCAGCTAGGAGGTCCACGCCGGCATTTTGCGAGTGCCGGAGACAGTCCTCCTTTATTTCATCTATGACGAAATTGAACAGAAATGGTGATAGGGGACAGCCTTGACGTACGCCGCTCATGGTGTTGAAACTGTCAGATAATTCACCGTAAACCCTAACCTGAGCTGAATTATGGGAATAAAGCGCCGACAGTATATTCACACACTTAGTCGGCACACCTCTTCGGTTAAACGATTCTAAAAGTGCAGATTGATACATTGAATCGAACTCTCATTTATAGCCGAAAAATCCAACAATTGCTAGTCGGTAGTACACGTGATGCTGCTCCAGAACTTGGCGGAGAGTGAACATTTGATCAATACATTCTCGCTCAGGCCGAAACCCTGGCTGTTTTCCCCTTATGTTTTCCTCCAGAACTGCAGTGAATCGACGAAATATAATGAATGTCAGAACCCTGGTAATCACTGGGGTCAAACTAATTCCCTTATTGTTTTCGGAAGAGCCCCGGACTACTTTCTTAAATATGGGAGCTATTATTGCGTGACCCCAGCACGGAGGGATGGTCTCCGTCGTCTGTACAAGTTGAAACAGCTGAGTTAAGGCCTCTACTAATTCTTCACCTTTTTTGAAAAGTGCCGGCACGATGTCATCTGGACCGGCAGCCTTATTACGATTGACAGCCGAGATGCAATTGCAAACCTCAGTCTCAGTGAGTGATTCCAAATTTACTGACCAGGGTGTTACGTCAAAAATTTGTGGCAGCAACTCAATGCAAACAGGAAGCCAGTTAAATTGACCATCAAAGTGTTTCGCCCAACTCTCTAACCTTCTGGACTCATTATAGATTGGTGTGCAATTTACCTCGTTGATAGTCTCACTGACAGACTGTCGCGTGGAACCAGTAGCGTGGATCAGCTTAAACAGTTTGCCGGTGTTCCTTGAAGCAAAAGCGATCTCCATTTTCTTAACTTTCTCAGTTAAACAAGCCTCACGATCAGCCTTTAGACTACGTTTCAGCTTCTTACGGATATCTCTCCCAAACTTGTTATATGAACTGATGGGAGGAATGTTCCATCTAGTTTCTAGCAACTCCAGAGATTTCTCCGAGATGCAATGTTCGTTTAGTCCATGTATCCCCGTTCCTCATGCTACAATACCTACTTCACGAATGGCCTGTATGATCTCGGTCCAGCAGCTGTTGGGATCTTCGGAGTGAGTACCACAAAGGCAGCTTTCTAAGCTGGTTTGGTACTTATGCTTTACCGACGGTAAAGCCAGTTTCTCAATATCTAATCGTTGCTGTTGATGGGGTCGTTGCTCAGCAAAAGTAAGAACAAAACAACGTATCAGCGCATGATCCGAATCCAAATATGTGCTCCAATAAGAAAGAGCCCTGAATTGAACCACGCAACTTTTAACTAACAGCCATGTGGTCTATCTGAGACCAGGCCTGATTCGGAGTAGGCGGGCGCCAAGTATACCAATGAGATGAACGATGCCTAAAACTAGTGCTGGCTAAAAATAACTTATGCTCAGCGCACAGCTGTAACAGTTGCCTGACATTTCTCGAGCGATGTGATGCTATCCCAAACCTGCCACCTAAACGAGGCACGGCCTCACCAAGGTGGCCGGCCTGGGCGTCCTTATCTCCGGCCAGAATGACTATATCAGAACCATGTGCCGACCGAAGGAGAGCGGCCAGATCCGAATAAACGGCGTCCTGTAAGGCTACGATCAGTCAATGTTGGCGACTCGTGGAAACTGGCGTGTCAGCGCAGTGACCAGTTCGAATCCCCCGCTGGCGTAGCATCGGATTTTATTATAACGACCATCGGAGTAAAACAAGTTGTTTAAGTGTTTCACACGTTGAAATAAACAAGTTACGCGCGGACTTGAACCAATAGGAAAGCCGAGACTTTAGCATTAACTGGAATTCTTCATTTCACTGATGCATCTTGTCTATAAAATAATCCATAGAAACTTAATAAAACTTAGATTTGCTCTACGCCATAAGTTCTGCCTTTGCTTTCATTTCGGAAGGTAAGTTTTCAACGGAACATTACCTGATATTTTTTCCAGAAGTAAAAAACCAAAAGCTGAAGCCCGTAAATCTTGTGTAACGATAACCAGTTTTTTTTTATAACTGGCGCTACTTTATCCGGTTGTTTATGGCACATGGTGCATATCTATCTTTTTTTAAAATGATACATAAGAATAGGTCGGTTGATGTAATCCGGATGGCCTAAACGAACATGAACATTTCAAATGGGCTCAGCTGTAAAAAGCGAGAAAATTGATTCAATCGGGCGCCCGGTTCATCGTGTAGTGATGTACTATTTTCATTGTTCTGGTCCAAGGTTTTATAAATAAAAGACGTCACTATCCAATGGACGATGGGAATACTTTATAGGGCAAAAATGTGAAATTAGGCAGTATTTGCTGAAAGGGAATGCCAGAATGGCTGTTTGTAACAAAAGTAACGTTGAATTATTGACGTACCACTTTTAAAAAATGAGCTAAGTAATTTTTGACCAATTATTATGCATCTTGCCGTCTTATAATCATCTGACAGATATGTGCACTTCATTTTCCTATTTAAATGCTCAGATCAATAAACGCACGAATGCTAACTACATCGCTATAGCTTAGGTGTTCAAGCATCCACAGTCTGAGGTTGTGTGTCATACAGGCGCGCATGGGCAGCGATACACACGTTTGACCTTTGAGGTGTCCGAGTAAATCTGACCATTGTATTACTACATTTTCCGATGCGAGGGTACAAGATCGGCCTATTCACTGCAATGGATGGCCGCAATGTTTCTATCAATTACTCGTTGTTATCTCTGATTAAACTATTGGACGAGCCGATCAATAAGATCTTCTGAAGACATTCTAGCTTGGATGATGAATCCTTTTCTATGCACTGGCAGTAAGACCATAGGAAAGCGTAAAGATGAGCTGTACTCATTATGACATAACATGGAGATAAAGCATGGGTCCCGTTAGCTAATATCAAGGTTTTTGATTGTCGTAAGAACTACACGAACGCTATCCAGAAGTACGGGAAAGGTTGACCTTCTCTTGAGTGTGTCTCCAGCAACACTTCTGGTTTCAGTTCACTCACCATACTTCTATGCTGAAATCGAATCATAATTCGATTTCCCAAACGTGGAAACTAAAGTTCCATCCAAGTGATTGCCAATCTGATGTTGACGGGTTGGGATTATTGCATTAAGGTCATCCACCGCATTAACTTCTGTATTTGTTTAATGTCTACCTAATGCATATAGACGAATGATGCTTTTGAAAAGTTGAGAAGGCGAGGTGCAAGAATTTTGGATATTGTTATGAAAGCACCTTAAATTGCATGAAACTTCTACTCATCCTTTGACAACTCCGCTCCTACCACGTTCCGATCGCTTGCCGACTTCATTATTCTGAGCTCTGAGTGTCCCGCTCACACAAAATGTTTCTGTGTATCCGTAAAGTACCGTTCATTATGTACGATCTCTGAGGAGGGTTTCACTCTTCTTACTCGGACTCGTTTAGGTTGTTTCTATGATCACTGGCCTATAAGGTCGACAGTGGTTGTGCCGGACTTTGTATTGGCTTGACCTGTCATCAAGTTTTGCTACCAAGTCTTCTAGCCTGTTATCCTGGCTGAATGAGAACTGAAGCATACATGATACAACTTGACGACGAGATGAACCCAAAACGACCGTAACGTCTTAAACACCTCGACGGTTGCCACAACAAAAGAAGCAGTATGGGGACTCCTATTAACAGCCTACTTAATTACTGTACAAAACTGTAGCTGTTAGCGCAAACGAATCTCTAACCCGGTGTGGACAAAGTGGAATAATTTGGTTACGATATTGTATCGGGACTTGTATTCGAAGTGTGTTTAAAAAAATATATACAACGATATCCTTCTGATTGCTTTTAACAAACAAGATAACAACTGAGCAGTCAGATCGGTGCATAGAAGCTGGGTAGGGCAGAACACGAATAGTCCACTAAATTCATTCGACTCAATAGTCCATAAGAGTTACAGTTTGGTGCGGTGAAGCAACTCCTGATCAACATATCTGCCCGGGGAGGGGGGGGGGTCCACACTTTCAATATTCAATTCTAATACCTGAATTCAATGAGGTATGACGTTGCTGGTTTTGTAATATACACAAGAACCGCTAATGGGGAGTGTAAACTCTGCAAACCTCACAACACGGCTGATGATAAGTTCAAACGTTTGATTTTTGCCTGTGGACTTCAGTCACCTGAGAAAGCAGACACCCTGACAAGCATTTTGAGCAGAATCGAAGAGAACCTTGGAGTGCTTCTCAAACATTTAAAGTGGAATGTCAACATAGTTATTCTCAAATACGATGCGTACATAATCGAATAGTGACAACCTAGAAAATTCCTGGATGTAAGAGCACGGTTGCCTGGACCTGTCTACATGTGAATCAGAAGAGTCTACAAGAACCCGTTTGGGACCATATAAATTAGTGTCACTGTCAGACTCTCATTTCAATTTTTTTTATCTAACGAAGTTTGGTCTGTTCCACTGGTCATCTTGGTTCTGTAGTTAGGGCTTAAATCTTCTGCCCTATAAACATCGTGTATTACAGTGTGTTTGCTTTTGCTATTCTTCGCCTCTGATGCAAAAACCTCTTCCATAACAAACTGGTCAGTTGCAAAGCTGAACTTAGTCTGAAACACTGGTAACGGTTTCCGGCTGGATAGCTGGGGTTCATACTTAAGTGGTGTCAACAAACTGAAGTTGACTAGTACGGAATTTCGGTTAATATATACGGGATATCAGGTACGATCGACCGCATTTCCACAATCTTTTCAGCCATTCCCTTTTGAACGGACGCACTCTACTTGAGTTCTGCTCCTATAAGAGCTTGCATTAGTACACTGTAACTAAAATATTTTGCAACCCGCGGATGATCAAAACATCGTTCAATAGGATTAACGACTTCTGTGATTTCCACTTAAACAGGGATCCTAAGCTTGAGGTCACCGATTAAAGTTAGCACGACAGTTATCATGCCTCCTGTCGAGACGTTCGGGCAATCACAGCATTACTCACAAGCGAATGTGGCTGAGCGTTTGTACATTATATTCAGTCTCCTCTTATTTGAGTTCCGGAAACAGTAATCAATGAAAGCACGATCCAGATTCGAGTCCCGATCGTGGCAAGAACATTCACCACCGATGAACAGTAACAATGGTGAACCTCAATTGTAATGTTTAGTTTCAAAATGGACTGAATGGTACGCACGTAGAGACCTCCAACTTAGCTTGGACGACTGTGGGGATCAGGTACAATATCGACCGTTGACTCAACATCGTTGACTCAACATCGAGGGATGACGTATATGGTACGTCATCAATATTGTAAATACTGTTAGGACACCTCAAGGGAAGAAACCTGCGTTATATTTTGGTCCTCTTTTACGGCCACAGCAACTAAGTAAGCCAGATGTCATACCTAAAATAATCGTTTGAGTTGTATTTAAGGAACTTTTTGACCAACAGTAGAGTCTGTCGGCATACTGAATACACTTGAGTCTTGTGTAGACAACACAACGGAGGACTGCTGTTTTTGCACATCAGTCTTCGTAGACTGTACACTTCGAAAACATGAGTCGTTTTGTGTTGCTTTATATAGCGATACAAACAACTGAAAACTAGACAAATTTGTAGCTAGCTGAGTATAAAAGTTACACGCAATTCTGATGGTCACTCACATGATAAATCACACGTGAGCTGGCAAAGGTAGTGAGGAGCTAAACAGCAGAGCCCGTTTTCTAAAGAAATAACAGCAAACATTGTAATAACTTTGTTAGCGTAAAAAGATGGATTGCGTAACACGTGAAATCTATTTCCACGAGATAAGGTTTGACAATCTTCACCGATGTAATGTCAGATTTCAATTATACTAGTTTTGCACTGAGAAAATCAGGTTTGACAGAATAACACATCTAACAGGATTCATCGTGCTTAAATCCGCATAAATTGTTCGTCCAAGCTAGTGATCTAAGACAGAACGTTCCAACTTTTGATCACATTCATGTAGCGCTAATTGGGGGTATTTTTCATTTTAAACTCTAGTTCGTGAGGAAAGCATACTAGTGGTTTTAAAGGCTGCACACTCTAATCCTCTATTTGCAACTAACTTCATTCATTTACTCTACTAATATTTGTTGAGTGGTGGAAAATGGGGATACAACTTTCTAGGGTATGAAGGACAGCACAGACCGTTATTGTAATTGTACTTAGGGGATAAAAGGAACCAAGCCGGAACAGCTTGTTCACAAAGCACTGCAGTTTGCCTAAATTATGCACAAGCTTTCAGCTCAGGACCACCAACGAAGCAGACAAAATCTGGTTATAGAAAGACCGTCAAAGGATAGTACACGGGTAGTGCGCCGCGATTTATTTTCATTTGTACATAAGTTCAATGCCGACTGAATTCGAGACAAACACTAGACTTGAACAGCGTATTCTGTACTGACCTTATCGTGACTACCTGAATCTAGTGAGTTATCGATGACAGTGTGGTAAGCTGTCCGCATCAAGAACAGTCATCATCTGGGGACCGTTTACTCTCACGTGCTTGGTCGTACACATTCGAGTGGAAGTCATTCACCCTCATGAACAGACTGTTTAAGAGAATCGATGCAATAACAAACGTGACACTAGTTTGCATATAGAATGGTCCAAGCAAACCGTACGCAACCTCCGGCCAACATCAGAGCTGTCGCAGCAAAGGCGCTTGTGTAAGCGCTAATCTGTAAGGCATCTCTTCGTGAAGACTATGCATGCTGAGTATGTCTTACCACATTGTTACTGATGCCTCACTGGATTCACGTAAGCAACATGAGATCAGCACAGAATGGAGCAATCAAGTTCAGGGTTTGTCATCTATTCAATTGACGTTGAGGGTGTATACAAATTTCAATGAATCGCAATGTGCCATCCGTGTACATACTCTTTAGAATCAGATGCCAGTGGTTCTAGACTGAAAAGTCTATGGTTATTCTGGCAACCTGGTGGACATTGCGCCCTATGAACATGTTCTAACCTGTTTTAATTCGCCTTGCAACTACACGGGATTTAAACAGTATCATCGTAGTTCATAGTTTAAAGATCCTGCGAACAATAAGTCTTTCCACCCATCGAGTGACCTAGTTTGATCTTGACGGTGCTTGATGACACAAACCCGGAAATCTTCAGGGAAATCGCTCCCGTAAATACAAGACATACGATAGTGCATCGTATCCGCTTTCACTGAATGACTCGCGACAAAACGGCTGTTTTAGATTCGAGTTGAGTTGTCCTAGTAAAAAAAAATGAAATATTCCCCACAGTTCCGCTTTGTTTAGTATCGAACGTTACACGGTCTACAGTGTCGATCAACAATTTGATTTCAAAAGTTTTTCGAATTTCATCTAGGTAGTAAAAATGGAACTGGTCAGTTCACATCATGGGTGTCGGTGGACACACCACACCAGTAAAAAGTGTGTCAATCCACACATCAAGTATTGTTAGCTGGAACGTACTGTGACCGTAGAGCTCAGACTTGTGCCTCACGGAGAACATAGGGACACGTGTTGACGGACACAGCCACAACATAATACTACACGGTCAGTGTTTGTTCACCCGAATTTATTAGGAGACTTTGGAGTATAGCCTGTCATGAAAATCCGGGGTTTTTCTGTTACAACTTCCTTAATTAGTCCGCCTTCGCTGTCTGTTTCTTTTGAACCATGTGACAGCTCAAGTGATACAGAGGTTAAAAAATATCACATTTTCTCTGTGGCCGATTATTGTTGATTTGAATTGGCTGGTACACGATTAGAATATAAACTATTTCCTCGGCTAAAATGCTAGCCACAGTTGGATAACCGGTCAATTTGTGCAGAGGGATATTTAGTCTAAGTTGGCTAGAACAGATTAGCTTGTTCGTCGAAACACGCTTGAGACCAAATTAACAGTTTCAGTACAATACGTAGACATTCGGTAATTTAGTTTACTGGTGATGTTTCACTACTGACAGGAATGTAATCGGACTAAAATTGGTCTGTGGTTTCCGTTACCATTTCGTTTTGTTCGAATTTGAACAAGCCTATGGAATGTAGATAGTCTTGATAGACACCACTATGTGGGTGAAGTGTGTTCGCTAGTGTTTTGACTATTTTTGAATTCATCGTCTGTCACAAACACTGTAAAACAGCATTAATCAAAATATTTCGGTCATGCCTCTTTCTGAGAAACTTCTTTGGTCGAACCGTAACCGTCTAGTCGAAACGCTGATCAATCCGTCTTATGGGAGGACTAGTTCACTTTGGTTAGAACGGAGTCGTTTTATCTGACAAAAGCAAATCAAATAACGGGAAATCATTCACTCAGATTTAGTACATTTACAGTGTACAAAATGTGTGGCACACTCCCATGAAATATGACATTACAAGTTATAATCTATTATTTTTGGACTAGACATGTGAGATCTTACAATATTCGGTCATCATAGATAATAAGTTAAAATCAGGCTTTAGTAACACAAAGCAATAACAAAGTAAATAAGACGGCCTTTATTGCAATAGATCAGTATGATCCTTAAGCTTGACCGATTTTACCTACTTGCTAAGCATCTGGAGTCATTTGGGATGAAGCCAATCACAAATTACCAAAAGAAATATGCGAACGTTTTTTTATTCCTCCCCGACCTACATACTTATTTTCGGTAAATAAACCTCAACTTCCCTGACTAACCTTCGTAACAGAAGAAATGACGGAACGGGCGCATGAAGCTTGGCCCGCAACCCGCGTGAAGTTACCTATTTGGATCAGATACGCTTCTGACAGATCAAGAAACCGTGTTTACCACAGCGCCATTGACCTCACATTAGGAACGACCGAATTATCAAATGTGAACATTCAGCCACTTTCGCTTGTGAGCAATGCTCAGGTTGCCTGATCGCTTCGAGAGGAGACAGTAACTGTCCTGATAACTCCAAGTGATGACCTCTCGACAAGCACTTCTCGACTAGGACTTCTCTCCAAGTTGAAATCATAGAAAGCGTTAACTTGTTGAACGGTATTTTAATTACTGATGGGTAGTATGCGATTTTCGTTTTCATATAGACTGAACGTCATTATTGACGGGTTTTAATGAGAGCGAAACTCTAGTTCAGTGCTTCTTTTCAATGGGGGCTGACTGGAAAGTCTATGGGAATGCGACAACTGCGATCAGTTTTGGGTGATGTTCAATCTATATGAAAAACCAACATCCCCTACTATTCATCAGTAATCAAATACCGCTCAACAAGTCAATGATTTCTGTGATTTCAGCTTGGAGAGAAGT
>LUCH01001715.1:26512-112618 GCA_013368495.1 Paragonimus heterotremus
TGAACAAGACAGGAAAACAAATTGTACATGAAAAAGTTTTGCTTCCTCTACAGAGCAGAAAATTTCATATGCTGTTGCCGCCATATTTCTTGGTCTTCCCTGCTCTCGAACACCTGCGTCGGTTCATCGTCATCTCTAGGTTCAATATTTTTTTTTGTGATGTTTGTAAATCACAACTGAACACTATATCCTACTGTTGTTTAACTGCATGAATAATTACATTGTACAGATACGGAATACATTACAATTACGTTGGTTGACGTGCTGCGTTATTACTACTGCGTAGAAGCTAGCTCTGGATTTGAGCTAAGTACACTTCTTATTACTATTACGTATTCTATCACATTTTTCCTGAAATTTATCATCTTGCCCTCCTGCTCCGTTAATAACTGAGTTGGTTGACGTGACTTGTATTTTCAGCAAGGCGAGTCTTCATCATGACCTCTGAAGTCCGTTTTCGAATGAAAGAATTGTAGTCAACAATCTTCGGGTTCACTGCTTAACTGAGAAGCGTCTAGATCTAATGGGGGAAAACTATGAAGAACTCTTCTACCAGTATCTCATACAGGAAGATCCAAACGTCCGACGAGGCGGAATGTGGTAGTTTTTCAGAATTAACTAACGTGCAATTATCACCTCGACGCTGTTTAATCAATAGATTCGTTTTAAAGGATAATTCTGTAGCTCCTCTGAACAAAACGTCAAGTTCCTCGCATCAGTCATGTTCATCAGACTCTGGCTAATGGAATCAATAGTTAGAAGATTTGCGTGCACTCATTTCGGTTGAATAATCTGTAATGTGAGCTAGAAGGCCTGAAATTCAGTGACTGTCTAAAACCGACAATATTAACCACCTAATTATGACGCAGTCGTTTCTCTTAAGAACTCATTTGTTTTCTTGGGTTGAGTTGGCCTCTAGGTGTATCACAGGACAAGTGAGTCATGCTTCAAGGAGGCGGTTACCACTCCGTTTGAAAGTCTGTCGTCATATTATCCGAACCGCTACCTCTGGCTTTATTTACCACCATGTGTTAATTGGGTTCCGTTTGTGTCCTCCCTGAACTGTTGCAAAATAATTTATGCAGGCGTTCGCTAGTCTTCTTCTTTAAGTGAGTTGCGATACTTCCAAGTTAATCACCTTATCGACCCTAAAAAAGTGAGGGAACACTAGGAGGTGAAATAAACCTCAACAAGTTATCCATTCACTCCTGAAAAAAATTAAATTGAACTGGGTTGGCTCTACTTTACCTAGATTTGCACAACATGAGTTTCGGCTGCCTTAAGTCATTCGAACCAGACCGACAGCGTCCTGTAAAAACAGTCATTGGTAGCCTAACATTTCAACGTCTCGACGGGGTAGTACATTTAAAAAAGTCTGTCAACAGGAAGTTAGTTCACGTGTGGTGGTCTGTGAGGTCCCATTGGTTGAGTTTCGGACATAAAGTGAGTTCTGATTGGTTAACCACTCAGTCACTTTCTAATTGGCTGTCAACAAGGGGAAGCGGTGTGCTGCCTCAAGCAGTATTACAACACCTATCAGTTCAAAGATATGTGCACTATTTTACAGCCTAGCGACAAAAATCTAATCTATCTTGTTGTTATAGATCTACATAAGAAACCAGTATCACATCACGTTTTTGAAGCAACCAAAAATGAACAATAGACTAGTTATTTTGTTACTTCTTTGTTACATTATTTCAATCGACTCTGCTATCATTTCACATCGCTCCTCGGTGCCTGTGGATATGGTAAACGATGCACCGGTCACTCATGGATACAGCCTCCTGCTTAACGACATCGTCCGTCAACGTTTGCGTGTACTACGCGGCCGATCTGCTCCTCTGCTTCACACCCACTTACCAATCCAAATGCGTGCCCAGAAAGGTCAAGTATGCAGAGTGGAAGTCGAAGAACATCAACCTCTTCTGTCCATGGTTGGTCATTTGGAGCCCAAGGTAAGTGTGCAGATTTTTGGGAGTTCGGAATAATGTGTAAGCAATCGATACTTCTGAGCGGTATGGCTGGGTTGTCTTACTCAATAATTTGAAATTAGCACGACGTTTCGTTTCTGTTTCACATTTTGATTAAAACGTTTTTGTTGAAATTAACTCAAAGTACTCAAACAGTAGGGCTACCACGACAATTATTATGTCTATTCTCAAGATGACTGGACAAGTTGAGTACTATTCACGACCGAATGTGGCTGAGCGTTTGGACATGATAATTCGGTCCTGCCTAATATGTGGTCAATGGTTCAGTGGTCAATACGATTGCTTCATGAAACCGTACGCGGATTTCAAATCCCAGTCATGGCAAGGATGTACACTGACGACGATTTGTAAAAAGGGCGAATTTCGAGTTTCATACTCCTTTTCTAAACAAGTTTATTAGAATCGGCACTAAAGTAGATTGCTGACATCAGCGTCCTAACTCAAAGCTCTCTTCATATCGTCTGAATGAGCTATAACTTTGGATATTCGTAACAGACAATAAGCTAGCATATGTGCAGTTGTCGAGATTTAGGACAGGGTTGATAATACCCTACAGTTACTGGTTGTCACATGTTATATAGGACGAATGAATTCGACATGAAAACATATATAGATTTATCAAAGTATCAACCATTTTTGCAAAGGTTGGATATCTAACCCGTATGGGGAACGTTTATTCTGTTACAATACCCAGTCTACCTAGTTAAAAATGTTAATGAGTTCGTCCTATTCAAAACCATATTCCACGCGCCATCGTATTTAGTCAGATTACTTATGTTGGCCTATGCGTCTATTCACTCCCGTGTAGTTCTGAACCCTTGGCTATTCGCCTAAACATTGTTTAAGCCAATTTCGCTATCTGCGCCCCACGAATCGGAATCCTCGACCGTCACTTTATACACAAACCACTTTCCAGAAAAGTTTAGAAGTTTTCTTCAATATTCGAATATTCAAATCCGTAACTCTAGCTTGGTCTGTCTAACATAAACACGTTGATAGACTTTGCACTTCTTTCCATACACGGTCAGTACTTTCAACAATTGCAAGATTTTTGTTTGCATAACAGTTAAATTTTTCAAAGTAACCCTACTTTGTTCATATGTTGGAAGAAATTGTAAATATTATGTTGCAGCCGACTTTCTAAGCAACGGTCTTGATATCGATGTGCAGCTTCTCATCATTAGTGCACAACCGGAACGTTCTCAGAGTTCATTCAGATTTACCACCAACACCCACACATTTCTAGCCACTTTTAACGGATGAGTCGATGATAGGCGGTATTACCACTGGGAGATTTAAACTGAGTTCTCCCAGGCACTACTGAAGTCAATTTAAGTCTGGAAACATTAATTTATTTTACAAAGAAAATGATTCATAGTGGCGGAGCCTTACAAAATTTGCCTGTTGCATTCGAAATTGGTAACAGCCTGAGAATTCCAGCGGTCGTCGTATGTTCACACAATACGAGGGTGAACATGGACGCGTAAATGAACTAAATTTTGTTTATAGACGTTACAGTTAACCTAAGTTAGAAAATGAGTAACAAATTTTCTTGTCTAATCCACATATATTTAGCTTTTCATCACCGTTTCTAGCCAATTACCATCAAGTGGGGCAAACACTTCATTACCGGTGTTGGACTTAGTCTCCATTTTGACATGCATAACTTTAGGCATGAGCACATATTGGCATGCGTGTTCCAACCAACGCGTCATGCTTAGCCTACACGTTTCAGTCAACCGGCCCACGATGCGAAGCGAATACAGTGTATATTTTTGTTCCATGTGTTTCTGGATAGCTAACACTGATTAAACACAGCGTAGAAAAAGAGTAAAAAAGGCGATCCCAGTTAGAGACTGGAAAGAACTTAGAAAAAAATAGAACTGTTGATTAATAAGTCACTATTCGTTGTCATTTTGCTCTATGGTTAATCCCGTCTTTTCGAGGCAATCTGTTAGACGTCCGGTAGCTTTAGTTTCAATCTGGAGATCAGCAACGCGGAAACAACTCGGTGATTTTTCATAATTGTACTCAAATATTACACCTGATATCATGTTGGTTGCATGATGAGGGTACAAGGATCTGGCAATCTGTTATTGCAACAGTGGGTTGGTAGCACTGAAAATTTGAATAACAGAACAGACTGATAGAAATTGAATGTGGGTAACTTGTACAACAGATTAGTGGAAGCTGAGAAGGCTGAAATACGTTTACGTTTATGTTGGATAGTTTAGAAAGAAAAGACAAATCGGAGGACAGTTTTAGGTTCAGAGGATCAGCAGTAGAAATATTGCTAAAGAAAACGTATGAAGATGATGAGCCAAACAGAAACCCAATCACTGTCTATCGAGCACACAACAATCGCTGTGCAACATGTAGCAGACATGAGGTGGCAAACAACAAGAGTTTCGTCATTCTAGCGCAGTGATTTCGGAAATCAAGTTATGTGAATACCCGGTCTGATGTCTCAAAGGTATACACCAACTGTGTGCTTGAATTCAGCTACACATGACGCAATTCCGATAGAATCTGATAGGATGTTCTAGATTTGGCACACCCTAACGTTAAAAGAGTGTTCTGCGCAAACGAAGCGGCCCAACTTATGTAAATTTAACAGCTAACCCTCGAGATGGTTAGTTCTACAAGGTACATGTAGTCTTGTTAAAAGATATTGTGTTTGATGAGGAACACCGTATATAAAACTGAAGTTTCCTCTGGTATATCGATAATGTACTGAAAACTCTCTCAGTTTGTGCATCCTTTTTGGGTAGGGTAGAAAACGTAGTGCCCCAACCCGTTTTGTATCTCTACGCCGTACCTTCTCATCAGACATAATGACCTTCATGAACTAAAATTACATGTTTAGATAGTTAGCTCAAGATGGTGAGGCACTAACGAACTGAATGCAACAGTGAATCGGCTTGAGTGAGTTGAAAGTTCACTACACTGAAACACACCTGATCAGAACTGATGGTTCTGATTTAGCGATAGCTAATGTTGCAGTGCGTCTACGGGTTACTAGGCCACCTGTTTATACAAATTGTTTTGACTGCCCATATTTTTTGGACTTGCATTTGTCTTTATTTTTCTGTCCTGCCGACTTGTCGAAAATTTTCTTTCATTACAGTCTGCTGTCTCTAGTTTCTCTTTCGGTGTTAGCCTCCTTCACCCAGTTGGGATAGCTACCATCAGTTTGGGTCGGTTTGAGAATACGTGTTGGTCAGCTCGATAAACTTACAGTTAGCTTATTGTGCCCACCTGACTAACCTATATCGGTGTAATTGGGCATAACTGGTTATCGTGGGTTTCATAACTCAAGAGATCTGCAGAATAATCTTTGTTTATTGTCGATACTCTTCAGTAGCATCTATAACTAATAACATCTGAAAATCACACGGTCCATTGGAAACTAGTGACGTGGCTATTTCAAAGGAAAGGCGCTGTAACGCAGTACACCCGAGGGCTATTTTGATCTCAGTTCACACAAGTTATAGTGATGAATTATCAGGTCTTTTGGGCACAGGTTCATCTAAACCTTATCTCCCGAGTGACTAATGTGGAAACTCTTTACATTCGAATGTCTTGTCCATAGACATCTCAGCTATGTGTTTGTATCAAACCAACCTCACTACCCAAGTTAACGGAGCCCAAACTGAAGTAGCTGTTTCTAAAATGGCTTTCTGAAGAGGACAGAATGACCGCAAAAATTTCGCTGTTCTGGGATTAGATTGAAATATTTAAATTAACGCACATACACATTTCGAACAAGAACAAAGGTTTATTGAAACGCAATCGTGTTATGTTTGTCGCAGCAAGAAAAAACGGTCTGCAAACATTCCAAGACTACCTAGAAGTTCAAATCACTTTACAAAAACGCAGTCGCCCGCCAGTACCAAAGGTTGATTTGATTCTTGCCCGACATAATTCAAGCACATAGGTGTACGGTACCGAATCGGCATTAACCAGAGCACTATTGCAAGATGTGTGGGGAAAATTTGGTTTTATGCTAATCTGGGAAAGCACGGAAATGTCATGTGAAACTGCATCCTTTGCTTGTTGATCAAAATCGATACACCTATGATAATTTCCTATAAGGAATAAACTAGCTATGCTATAAATCTCAACGTGATATTCACAAAGTACTTGAGGGGCGGCTACTCATTAGGTTGCGTCATCCCTAGGGGTTAGTCGGTAATTGCAGAAGCCAGACTGAAGACGCATACATCTCAGTGTGAATAGGTCAAACAACTTGAAATTAAAAAATCTGCACACGTACAGAAGAGTGCAAGTGAAAACATTTGAAACGGTAGACGACTTGATTATTAAGTATTACTAAGCCTTACTAACACTTAATCAAGAAAGTTTGCCGTTACAATCCACAGATTCATGAGATTCACGATTTTCTTCCCACACTGTTTTTGAGATGATACAAAGTTACAATTACTCCGCGAATTAGAAGCTATTAATCATTGGAGAAAACTTAGAAATAGAAAGCTATCATGGACTCATGGTCTATCTAGATCCCCGGGAAGCGCGCTCAGTGAATAAGAGGTAAGCGACGTGGCGATTGCAAGATATGAATTAACCATGACCGAATAATAAGTTTTTTCAGTGTAATGAGTAAAACAAAAGATGAACTACACATACCAATACTCGGTTGATGGCGTAACTATTGACGAGTGTCGAAACCAATGAGTCCCTTAAGCTTGATCTAGTGCAAACGCGTTGACTACCAATTAGGCTATACCCAATTTAGACCTCTTGTAATCCAACCCTACTTTCTATGATTCAGCAGGCTGATCATTGCATCAAGTATCATACCTGTGTGACTTAGCAACACGTGACAACGTAGTGGATATCTTACGATGTAACTAAATTGAGAAGTCATCGTTCATGGACTAAGGTATATTAACAGACAAATCAACTAAAGCAGTCAATTTTTCAATCTCAGGATTATTTGTGTTGGTTTGCACAACCACAACCATAATACCGAGTCCTAAAACTGACAAACGAAACACAGTAGTCGTTACACCATCTTGTAAAGCTGTAGCGGCTAAAACTTTAGTGCTAAAATACCATAAACAGTAGGGCTTGTTCGTTTCCGCCTGACGATTGTTCACATAGATTATAAAATATAATTTTAATAGTAAACGAGACTAGCTTTGACGAGACAGACTGAGTGTGAAGAACTAAAGATAAATTGAAATGAACCACAATTTGAGCAAGGTCAACTTGTGGGATGTAGAATGTTACACAAACACAGTGGACTGACTGAATAACAGAACATATACATGAGTCTTTACTGCAAAAGTAGGTGTTCATAAATTTTAGGTCCAAAGTAAATTTCTGAAGCTGAACCTATTGAGTACAACTTGCAGATTAGGAAAACACTTGGACTCACCGACCTTAATTTCGTAAAACTCAATAAAGCTTATGTGCCACACCACACTATTCAACTCTCATCGAAAGACACAGTGGTCATAATGTTCCATAATCTACGTGAACAAATCGGCGTTATCGGATGTGAATAAATTCACTAAAAATTATTAGTACTGTACAGATCTCAAGGGGTTTACAAGAGATATACACACCTGAGTCCTGTGTCAGACAAAAGTAAAAGAGCATAATGGAAAAAAATGGACAAAGCCTTTTCCTTTCAGAACTTTCATGGATCACAGGAGCTTGAATTACGATAAAGAAAGACAAGGCGGAAATCGGACATGGGCACCAAAGCACAAAACATGCAAATGTCGATGGATAATGACTCACTGGCATTGGCATTAGGTGTCGAAATAAACATAATCGTGGAGAATTGGAATGGTATCATGTATGTATGTATCAAATATTCGCATACAGGCAGCCGGAGATGATGCCTCCAAGATAGATTCAGGGATAATGCTTCTCAATTGAGATGCTGTTGAAATAGTGGAATATTGTTTACATTTCAGACGACTCATCTGGCGTTGTGGATCCAACGAGTGAACTTTGAGACTCGGATTAGTACTAGACATAATAATTTGCCTCGTGTGAAGCAACGGAATTTGTAACATCCTTTAGGTTAAACTAAGATTGCCTTTGGGATGTTTTGAAGTATATGGAGATTTAGTCCAGTTTTAACCGCATTTGCTATCTGAAGTGTGAATGAAGCATTCTAACACGCTTTGTACCCTGCGAGGTACACAATTAATCTGACGGATGCCACTGGCAAAGTACATTCGACAAGCCAGGACTTTTAACTCAAGGCGGTGTCCTACTAGTAAGTAGAACACCAATAAGAAGGCCCTTCATGTCTCAACTGGGAGGGTCGGCATACAAGTATTGTATTAGTCATTCTGGTCACCAAGTCGGAGTTTAGAATCAAATTTTAGGCAGCGGTCATGTCCAATCATCGCGAACAGGCTGTATTACTTAACGTTTTGTTTTCTATGGGTATTCCATACGTCACGAGTGTCGACTGCCTCATCTGTGGAGAATTTGAACTCAGGACTGTGCAGCTTAATCTAGTGTCGGTTTGAAGAACACTTTGGAGCATTTTCATTTCTATAGTACCATTCAACATTCACCTCATTTTTGTCTTGTCATCGTATATTATCCCCGGGGAATGTGCAACTTGTGATACTTTCAAAGTGACCGATAGAGATAACAACAACGCAGTGGCTACTCCACATCAAGACGAAAACATATCTCGTTTGTAGTGCCAAGCAGACACAGTGAGATACAACAAGTTGCGGTGATGATTGAACCCTTAATTGACAAAGTAGACAGACAGTGTCTACCCTAACAAACCTATGTTAAAAATGTCCATCCTGTTAGGTCTGCTAATTGTCTAATATGGATATTATGGAAACTTCTGGGGACGAATATAACCGAAGTACTGTGTATCACTGATGAGTAGTAGGGGATTTGGTTAATTTTAAGTTGAACATCACCCACAATTGATCGCAGCTGTCGCATTTCCATAGACTTTCCAGTCAGCCCCTTTCGAAAAGAAGCACTAGATTGGAGTTTCGCTCTCATTAGAGCTCCTCAGTGATGCATATAATCGCCACTGCCGGGAATTAAACCACGGACACGCTGTTAATGAGGCAACCGTGTTTACCACTGCGCCACTGACCTCATATTAGCAAGCACGACCGAATTATCATATGTGAACACCCAACCACTTTCGCTTGTGCGAAGTGATCAGGTTGCCCGATCGTCTCAATAGGAGACACAGTTGAAATAAACCAAATCCCCTTCTAATCATGAGTAATCAAATGCCCCTCAACAAGTCAATGATTTCTGTGATTTCAACTTGGAGAGAAGTCCTAGTCGAGAGGTCATCGATTGGAGTTAACAGACACCACATGTGTCTCCTCTCGAGGCGATCCGGTAACCTGGTCATTACTCACAAGGGAAAGTGGTTGAGTGTTCGCGTATGATAATTCGGTCGTGCTTGCTAATATGAGGTCAATGGCGCAGTAGTAAACACGGTTGCCTCATGGAAGCGTGGCCAGAGTTCTAGTCTAGGCAATGGCGATGATATGCACTACTGACTAGCTCTAATAAGAGCAAAACTCGAGTCTAGTACTATGTATCAGTTTAGACGAAATGAGTTATCCGAATGTCTAAGAGTAACAAAAGAGTTAATTCGACTGTCATGCAACAGTATTAGGATGTACCCTGCTGCTGGCGTGGCTTCGTAACTCAACTAGTAAAGCGTTTGCCGCGTTTGAGAATGATGTTTCCACCTCTGGTTCGAATCCAGGCGATACCTTGAATTTTCACAATTGGGTCTTATCCAGAAGACCATAGTGTTGGATTGTACGACATTCCAAGAAAAGTGTAACCGTGGCAAATGTCCATCGACATGTATTCTAGTTAAAATCTGGTGTATATATACTGTAAACGCTGTTGTATGGAGGTCACCAAGAAAGTCATTTTCATTGGTAGTTAATCCGTTTACGAGCGTTGGATACGCTAGCATTTTCCACTCAGTCGTAGCCATATTATCTGTGTGTATTGTTTTTTCATACTACTTTAAGCGCCAGTAAACTTTTTCCGTGTTCATGAAACGTCAACTTTGTGAGGTAATAAGTTTTCGGTTGATTGTCTCATAGGTAGTCATAAAAATTTGCTCAACCGTACTGACTGATAATTATTCCCCATGCAAACTATTATGAGTAGTCAGGAAAGTTAAGATAAAAGATACTCGAAGATGTAAGACATGAATTAATTAAACACTTTGTGTTTATGCTGTATATATTCTTCCACAGAAACTGTCGGACCATCGCCTTTCTATCACTTCTGTGTTTGAACTCGGACCGGGTACGGACATATCCGGAAAGAGATTCGGAGTAACAAGTATCTTTCCGCAACAGACTACCCGCTCTACGAACGTTGTTTGTTTTAGGATGGGCCGTTCTCAGTTAAGCTACCGGACTTTAGACAAGTCGTACTCACGACCAGCCTGTTACAATGCATGTTCAAATGACTGATTGTCTAGCATGTATGAGTCTGATTAGTTATATGGTAGTTGCTGATTCGATTTTCATGCACACCGTCCTTAACTGATCAGTCTTCACAAGGACGAGGCAGATCTTGGAGGTTGGGAGTAGAACTAGTGAAATGTATCAGGAGTTTATTTATCCGCACATACCACTGTATATTTTTCTGTAACATTTAAGTGTATTTTGCTTGCTAGTTCTGAACAAGATACTTACTGACAAGTTATGATTTAGTTCGTTTTTAAACAGACAGTCTTTGAACGAACAGCTTGTTCTTGCGGCGTTCTAAAAAATGACTCAAACATCAGTCCTGATTTGAGGTTATTGTTTGTTTTGTCGCTTACCGGTTAAAAAAACAACGTTCGTCTGTGAGGTTAATTTGTGTGCACTCCAAACCACCAACAACAAAAAATAACTAAATTTGTAAATTTTCACTATTCCACTCGAACTATTGTCCAACACGTTTCCGTCTTTGAGGTTGATCAGTTGACCCAAGTGTGGGACAACCCCTCCATTGACAAAATCTCCAAAGGTTTGACCAGCTTTCAGCCAGCACTGACCGACGTGCACATTGCCTTCGTTTAGAATAGTTACGTTGCTGTCTATTTGCGCTGATAGAATACCAGCTCGCTCAGAGCAAATAAATCAGTTTTTGTTGCTATTACAATCCCTACACTCATTGTTGGTGTGACATTTAATGACTGTGTTTCATTCGTCCAGTCATAACTGCTCATTCGGCATTATGAACGATCATCATTCGTTCGCACTACTCAACACAAATTTATTGCGTTCGGCATGCTGACTAACAAAGAAAAAAAACCGGTATAGAGTATCGAGCAGGGAGTGCGTACACTTAAAAGTGCACCGTCTCGAGATTGTGACTTATGGGATTTTTTTAGTGTCTGGTCCTCACCGTCTGAGCAATATGAGCTATCCCTGTCTACAGCGATCAAAATTAAAGGCAGGCCAATCAAATGTGAGAAAATTGGGAAAAATTGAAATGGGAAAAAATAGAAAAAAAACTGCAAAACCGAGGTGAACAATCTGATGAGGTACGCGGGCAGTTACCACAAAAATAAATTAGTCACCTAGTCAACAATAGCCTGAAACGTCAATTGCTTACCAAACCCCTGAATTATTTTCCACTTGCGAGCTAGAGTTTGACCCGTGAGGATATGCTTGCATTTTATCTGACCTTGTGCCATCAGGTCTCTCTCCACGAAGCTCATGACTTTCTGTCCAGATTTAACTGACCCATCTTAAACGCGCTGCTCAAACTGGCTTCTAGGTCACTGATATCCCTTCATATTCTATGATATCGTTGGCCGCGTATCGTCTTCGTAAGTTTTCTACTGTTTTGTTCAAACTAGCTTTACGTAGATTTTTCCTATCATCGTTCACTAACCAATCTAATCAGTGTTCCGCTGGTTAAGTCACCTCGCACAGTGACGTTTGTAATTCATTCATTCAGATCAGGCATCACTCGTAATGCTGATTTTTTATGGATATACACATGGACGCAGTATTGAAACAGTGGTGATAACAGAGTGAAACACAATGATCGATTTTATCGAATTCTCTCATTACTGTGTGTATATGGCCATGTGACCAAAAACTACCTTCGGAAAGGGTTAATTTGATGCTTCACGATTTTAAAGGCAAATTTGACTGTGAATGCAAAGGCTCGTGCTGTGTTTACGATACACAGATCACGAAAAATGTTTTCTCCGGTTGTCGTGCACTACTACTGTTCTCGGTGATTTGTCAAGCCATCATTACTGAATGAAGTTGTGTTGTTGGCCGTCTATCTAGCTCGCTAGATTAGAACGCGCCAGAGTATCAAACAAGTTGGGCCGAAATTGTTGGGAACATGGATAGGCTTAGTAGGACGGATGGTAGTTTTCGTGTTCATCTGTTTGTCCGGTGTGGTCATTACATTGCACTGAGGGTGTTATCTAGCGTGCAGTTTATCTATTAAGCTAGATAAAACAATGAACTGTACATCAACCCTATTTCGACTGTTAGCACACCTGTTGTAATCGAACTTGTGGGATTGACAGCAATTAGTAAACTCGCTCGTGTCCAATGCTAGTCTCGATGCAGTGGATACGGAAAACCTGGAACCCTGGATACAATTACAGTTCATTTCGGATTGCAAACCCTGTTACTGGTGGTATTATGTAAAGCAATCGGTTACGGGATGTGAAACAGGCAGGTGTCAATCAGCCAGCATTCTCCAGCTGCTTGAATCCCGGAGCTATCACCTGTTTGACAATTGTCGGACCAATGGTAACAGAGCAGTCCGGTCACTTCTGATTGATTGTAGTACCATCTTTCCGACTGATTGGCACGTGACTGTGACGCGCTGTCGTTCGCGAACTGCTAGCTCACAAATTGTGATAACCACCTCTTTCGTTCAGGTTATTCTAAATGCCTGTCGCAAACAATCGCTTAGACCGTCTTGCCTGCCAACACATATCCCATCCGGAACATAAGAGACAGTCGATATTGCTATTGTCCAGGTTGCTCTTCCCACGAGCAAAGAACAGCAGGAATGGTTGTCTCCAAATAAACACAGCGAATAATTTTAGTTACGATCGCTACGAACCACAGCACAACAGCTGAACAACTGGCCACCTTAACCTACTCACGTTTTCTGCTCAGTTAAGTGAACCTTTGTACAGAAATGGGGTAAAAATACCTTTTCTAAAAATGCACAGCCTTCCGAAAGAAAATGGATGTTATGTAGTTGTGACAGGAGCACTAGCCAATATATATGTACGTTTCTTTTAGATAATCGTCTCTGTCTGTGAAAATTCAGTACTCGGAACACAACACAAACATACGTCATACACAACGTGCATGTGGCCGTCCCACGGCAGTGCTAACTTCAATGGGAATGGAATACAAACCATAGTGCTTAGTGTTTTGTGTACGTACCAACTAGTGGTATTACGGCCTGACATATATACACCCCATCGCTCTTGTGATGGGAGTTAAGTCTCGCAAATCAATAACTCGGTTTCCAGTATTTGCCCCTCGGTAGCTGGACACTCGAAACTAATAGGCTAGATTTGGCCCGCCAAGCTATTCAGGTGCGGATCATGAGACAATCCTGGCAGTGAACCCTAAAGACATTGAAGATAAGCGGAAAGGTTGTGTAGGCGTGTATCAAACGGTATGAAAGCCATGTAAGTAATACTGGAAGTCTTGGAATTGGCGCCCGACTATTTTAGCTAGAGTATCTCTCGACATCTGAGAGTCTTGCCTGACCGTTTAACGTCCATGGGTGCACTTGAGCTGACGGTGGCGATTCAAAAAGTAGTAGAGGTAGCAGACTGGGAGCGAATATCATTTGGGTGTTTCGGATGTATTCTATCACAGATGGAGCGTATATAACTTAACATACAACTTTTTCAAGAATGCATGATGAGTGAAGCAATTTCCGATCGGAAACCGCATAAAGCTCATTCACCTGACGAAGTATTCTTGAGTAACTAATGGCTTGTTACCAGATAGGAGATAAAAATAGTAACTCAGCGGTTTAAACCGAATTAAAAGGCGGAGTGTATATGAACCGTCATTTACACTGTTTAGCCTCGGGCAGAAGTGGACATATAACAAGGCAATGGCGGCACGGACCAGATAGGGAGCATAATTGAATAATTCTAAAGATCAAATCTGAATTTGTTGAAGTAGATGATCACTTGTCGAAAGTTAAACACTGGAGGCTGAGTCGTATAGTTACGTGTGTCATCTCGGATCACGTACGTAGCACAGAATGTGTTTGCTGGCCCGTGATACACAGCTCATCATACGCTCAGGAAGGCGTTCAATATATTTCGAAGCTATCACACCTGTATGACTGTCCAATAAACCTAACGAAAACACTGAGTTTCCACAACTGTCTGCTCTAATATTGAACGCATCAGCAGATGTGTTGAGTGGTGCAGTTTTAATGAATTTGGGTAGAACTTCAGGCAGGTAATATAGATTGTTACATTCAGGAAAACTATGAGCGAGTCCAAGTCAACAATCCTTAGCTAAGGATTCTGCTCCCATCTGAACCTATATAAATAAGATGGACCGTTCAACTGGTTCACACAAAGCGGAAGAAGCAGTAACCTCAGTTCTATATCCGGCCAACACTTTTACTGGTGCGAATCCTTTTGCAAACCTTATGTTGATTATAACCTAAATGATTTCATATTATACACGTCCGAACCGTTGACTTGAGATAATTAACCACAATAGACTGACAGTAGTGATCTGATTACCCATTTTTATTAAAAGGACGATATTTTCCCTGTTAATCTTTGTTTAAAATCCACATCGAGATTCGCTGACTGCTTCTCCTCTACTTGCGTTCATTGTGTCGACCTTTTAGAAATTCGATTGCTCATTTGCCGAAGGCGATGTGATCTATGTGCATTCGGGTAACCCACTCACAAATCACGATCACGTGCAGGTGACTATTTTCTTTTTCCGGAACAACAACTCAGTGGTTCAAACTGTGGACATCATGGTAGACATTGAGCAACCACTGCCAGGCCGGTCCACAGATGAACAAAGCAGACAGACAAAGAAGGAACAAGAAAATCAAACCGAACAGGTTATGCGAGGGTTGAATCGAGCAGAAAAACACTCATTACATACAGTCGAAGGTCGAGTAATCATCCTGGGACAGATCAATGTTGTCAGCTTGAAATCGACTAGCGTAAGCATCAGTCCTGAAGTTCTCAAAATAAAGTAAGTTACTGAGCTTCCGTTTGTAAATGGTATGCTTTTATTTTGTCGTATATCTGAAAATCTAAGTTCTTGATTGCGGTTAATTTTGTATAATCTCAGAGATCAGCCGGGGGTAGAAGGAGTGACGACTCGTACGCCTTGGACAAAACTAATCAAACATTGGAGTAAATATGCCTGTCTCGAAGGTTACCACATAATATTCCAATTTGTAGTATAGTTAATTCTAAATTTGACATTGTTCAACAGCTATTCGGCTTTCACATTGGCTGCATGTGCACGATTCCTCGGGTAGAATGGGATTGTTGCTCAAACAAATTGACCACCAGACAAGCTATCTTGATGGATATCACTCGAGACGTAGACATTCGTAACACGCTATCTCATCGTCGACCTAATTGGCCCGGGTTCGATTCCACCAATCTCGCCTACTGTTTAACCAACATCTGAACTTCACAGAAAAATTAAGGTTGCTAGCTTAAAAATTAATGTGACTAGTTTTGGCTCTGTTCGGATTCGCTCTCAGGCGGAGGCAGTCTGACTAACATTCATTCCTACTCCAAATCATTGAACCACTGAATATATAACCGCCAGTTGTGATGATTCCATTGGTGTATGGTTTTTGACATCCGTTGATCTGGATAGAACTTGCCGACCTCATTCCAAACATTAGTCCTAACATCGATTCTAGAATGAGGAGAAGTTCTGCTTAGTCGAATATAGCTTTGACATTCTCAGGGCCTGTGGCTACAGTCTGCTCTAGCGGACACAGAAATTTGTAAGTTATTAGCCAACTTGGGTAAAGATGCCTTTGTTAATTGTATATGATCGCGAATGTTGCACTTTGACGAAATCTCTTATTTTAAGGCAGTTTGACAAACAGCAATAATCTCGAGTGCAGTTCATCTCAGAAAATTACTCACAACCGGTTGTAGTTTACCTATTGACTACTATTGTTCCGGGTAGACTAACAATGATTATGACCGCGAGGGGCGCTCAATCACATGGCTCAAGGAATATTTAATTCACCGCAAGTTCAAGGTCAAGGTGAGTAGACAGCTGTCAGAATTGTTCCTGACCAATAGTGACGTTCCCTAAGGGTCAATTTTAGAACACGTGTTATTCATCCTTTGCTTTGTTGGAGTACTTTCTGAAACATTTCTGTAGTACTCAGAATTAGGGACTCTGAATAGCCTTAGAAAGCGTACTCGGATTGAAACCTCTCACGCAAGTAATGAGGAGAAGACCTCGTATTGGTTGCAATAAGCAGTTCTTACTCATGAGAGAAGAAGCCGCATTCATAGATGTACAACAGTATTAAGGGAGTCTCAATCTGTAATTCGCTGATCATACTGACACATACAAAGTCACAAACTGTAATTTAATTGACGCAATGTGGAACAAAGAAATTGGAGAATAACGGAAGTCGTAACATTGAGACTGTTTGTCCAATCCTGATGTAGTATTATTTTTAACACGACGTTTGGATTGATCCCCTGTTAGATCTTCCATTGTGTCGGGGTTTGGATAATCGATGAATCAAGTAGATTTTCACCACAATTCCCCACCACGTAGACCTCAATAATCAGTTCATATATGAAGAAGTTTGTCATACTCAGCCTGAGAACAGATGTCGGACTTATTAAGAGGGCTTAGAGACCGGTCACCAGAAAAGTTGTGCAATTCTAGGAAATATCCTTCTCAGATAGACTAGTGGAATTAGGTTCATTCTCAATGAAGTTCAAACACCTCAGGGAGACCTACTTCTCACTTATAACATACTCCACGCCCAGATCATCCACCGGCACATCTCCTGTCACTAAGCGAGGATGAATCTCTAAAGGTTATGAGTTTGACAGGCTACTTTGCAGACAGAACTGCTTCACAGATAGTCTGTTCACACTCACCAACTCTATGACCACGGCTGGAGGTTTGTAAGTACTGATCGATCGGCACATACATGAAAACCAACCCGTACTACAAGTTTTCTAACCGCTACTCTAATCCAGTTCCATAGGTTATTAACTACGCACATCTAATGAGGCGTTGTTTCGGGGTGTTTCAGTGTTTGTTGCTGCGAGCAGCTTAACTGAATTTTTTGTTTACTCAGTCCTTTTTCCTCCACATATATGAATCATCCAATATATCCAGCAGGCATGTGCATACAAATATCTTTCTTATTCTTGTGACGTTCTAATTAAAGACCTATTACCATGGAAATCTAACAAACGAAGTACAGTGAAGCAGTCAAAAGTTTTCGGACATTGAATACCACGTGATGCTCACCTTAAAGCACTACGAAATAGAGAATTTTCGTCGTTTATCAGTCGTGATCACTGATTTATTGCCTGATTTCATGTCATTTTCGTCGATAATCATCCTCCACTATCGATTGTGGATTCCTTATGAGTAGTTGGAAATTTGATTGACATCAAGTCGAACATCACCGACATGTGATCACAGCCTGTCGCGACCTATCTGATGCAAAGACTGCGAGTAATTGAGTGATGTTTGTCTTGAGCTTATGAATTGATTCAAACGGAACTATGCTAAGAACTCACTACATCTACTTCGGCCAGCTCGTTTCATACCATCTACTAATGGTCTTTTTCGCTGAACACCCCACCACAACGCATTGGGGTCTCTATCAAACCAAATTTTAACACAGAGTCAGTGAACAGGACCTAGATAAGCTTGTGATGATATGTGGCGTTTGCTCCAGATGACCTGCTGAATATGGCAAACGCATGAAGGACAATACGTTGATTTGGTTGTCCTGTTGAAGTTGTCCAAACCATCGAACCAAGTTCTGTTGAAGATATTTCGGTACTCTGTTACAGTAGCGGACAGACAAGTTGTTTAAAAAGTCACGACAAGATATGTGATCGTAAAAGAGTTGACCGGATGATGAATCGAGTTGTCTGCGTTTATTATATCAAAACGACATTTAAACATTTAGGCAGACCGCAGCTCGTCATGTGAAGGCGTTGACAAAAGCAGATGTACACGATAGGTTGAATATAGTGATCCTATGTCCGGAATGAAAGGAACATCCTATTGTCAGTATATGTGGAGACAAACCTCCTTGATTGAACGGGGCTTGTTTAAATTTTCGAACGACATGTAATAACTCTGGACAAACCACCTTTCCTATCATTGCTAGTTCTCCGTGATGAACGCTGTCAAAGACGTGTGTGATGTGCAAAAAAGACTGAAACCTCCAGTGTAGATGTGTTAATGGAAGGTTAAAATGTCTTCGCTACCCTGAAGCACCAAGGAGTTTTATTCTATTGAGAAATATATCAGCTCATATCATAAACTTATGAGATGTCGAGCTTTTGATATACAACTGAACTGAACCACGTCGTTGAGCGGGCTGGACCGGTAATGACCAATCCTAAAAACGACAGAATGTACATAATTGGTTGATTTTAGATGAACAACAATCTCTGGAATTGGTCGGACTGATTTTGTTTATACTGCCTATCGCCATGTTACCTGTGGATCGCAAACTTTGACTTTTGATCAATAGTGGTTAACACCTTTGAACTCAAATGCTGAGATCGACTTGCGTTACTCTTCCGTGGAGTTCCAGCCCCCACACAAGAGAGGAAGGCCGGCTGTAAAAACTCCATATCACCACTGCTACAAACGTACTCACAGATCTTATGAGGTACGCCGTTATAGCCTTGAAAAGTCCGATGCCATCGACGGATGTATCGTTTCCGACTAGTTGGATGTTACATTAAACTACAAAACGAAAACGATTATTCATCAAGATAACTTTATTGGCAGAAGTTGGAAAAGTATAAACAGAGAAGGAAACAAGACACCTGATAACTGATGATTCTCCATTTGGCAGTTTGAAATAACTATGCCTACTCAACGAACTGTGCGTTTCTAGTGAAATGTTATGAGAATGACTGAAACCAGCTTTGAGAATAACATGACAGTCCACTGTGTCGTGGACAACATTTCATTGTAGGCAATAATTATTGAAAAGTAAAAAGAAAATATGACATAAATTTTCAAGTGATATCTGGATAAAGAATTTGTTTGACGTTAGCAAATGCGATAATTTGATCACAGCAGTGTCTTCATAAGACCTGCGAAAGCTTTTATACTTGCCACGTAACGTTAAAGCTACAGTTGAATTGTCAACTTCAGAAGATGTGTAGACAATTTCATGTTTGAGCAAAACGATCTACTGTCTGATTCATTTTTTGTGCGATTTTGCTAACATCACATCACAATTTAGTTAACTTACGAGAAAAGATGTGTCAAGGAGCCAGAGAAATTGCAGCAATGGGTACCTTAAGAATAGAGAAGCTATACACCGAAACAACATTACCAACCTTATACGACTCTGCGCTTCCGTTTTGAATGGGTGTTTTTTTGGCCAAGCCGGTCTGGAAGCGGTTCTTTTGCAAAACTACATATCAATCGATTATCGCGGTCGAGGCTTTTTGTTCACAGAACAAAACTGGGTGAAAACGGAATAGAAATGTTAGTCACAGTCTCTGTGACGAAAATGTACAATATATACACAGTCGAAAGAAAAATAGTCCTCGTTACTCAACACAAGACTTCGGTCATTATGAAAAAGAAACCATTGTGCTTTATATCACCGTGCCTATAAAGTGAGTTAGTATGAAGCCAGAATCCTATCGATTTGTGCAATCCGCTTGGAATCTTGAAGCTCTGTCAATTGAATATTTGCGCGAACTGAGAATTGAGGATTTTGGGCACGAAACGGTCAATACCTCGAAGTGTTTTAAGGTCTTTTGAAGCCATCGTCATAGACGGAGACAAGTGAAACCGGAGGTTGCAAGGGGAAAACGTCTCAACGATTGCAAATAATTCACCTGGTTGTTGATTTGACATTCAAAGGATGATGTTTCTTTGCTCTCTAAACATGCTTTGAACACGAGTGTTGATTAAGTTACCAATATGCAGATGACCACGTGCACCTGGAGAGCAGGGATAACCAGCCAGGTTTTAAAATGCGTTTCGAGGGGCTTAGTAGGTCTGAACCATAATGCAGTGTAATTGAAAAGGACGATGCATTTGGGAAGGATTTCACAAAGTTTTGGGCAAATTTTGGTCAGTGATAGTGCTTGACGTCGACGGAGTGCTTCCGCGGTTAGTACGGGCTTCAAGGTTACCAAAGTACAATCAGGTCAACCGCGATAGGTGAGTTACTTGCTCAGTTTGGAAGATGTGGCACACCATAGATTTTGCTTTTAAAAAACCTGGCGTGATTCATGTTCAAATAATTCCAGACGCGCTTAGACACTCGTACAGTGCAACATCAGTAAAACAACTACTATCGCGCCCAACTGAAACGAAGTCAGAGTTAGCAGTCCGAGTTGGCTGTTGAAACGCTGTGTCTGATGTTATCGGTTGCAACACACACCGAAGATTAGTAACATAGCCAGCGCTGACAAATGAATCATCCACTTATCAGTTGTAATAAATGAACCGTCTGACAATGGACGAAAGCATGATCCGTTGTAGTTTTTCCGTGAACGCATCCGATAATAGTCGTCCGAGTGTGTATCCCACCTCCACGTCATTCGTCAATTAGTATGTGTTAACATCACAGAGGGAGTCGAAATTTAAAAAGCATACGATGCAAAAACGAATTACTTAGCGAAATTTAATCAAAGAGGAATTAACAATGACAATAGTGTGTTTGAATCAGGTAAAGCAACCTTTCAAGAGTCAATAACGTTTGAACGCTCGGGATGTGGTTTCTTAAGCAGCGTAGAAAGTGTCTCGACAAAAAGTCAAATCACGGTTGTTCAGTTTCTGGCAGGCAGTACAGAAAGCTATCGTGGGATCTAGTTTGTTATTGGATTCGAACAACTTTTTCTTCAGGACACTCTTGGATGTCTCACATTTTGCAATCCGAAGCCAATTCATGACATATTGAGAAGTTCAAAGGTGTGTTGCCAATATTCCACAGCCAACATACTGCAATCTGCATACAGAAGTGAATCTGTAATAAGTCTGCGTTGGTGGCTGTTGACGCTAGATATTTCCTCAGAGCCGATGGTGTGTAATTTGTTGAGCATAAATGCATTTATAAACAAATGTCCGCGGTGAATAATTTCACCGGAATGCTTGAATGATTGTGAACTGTAGACCGCGTAACAGATAAACCTAGTCAGAAGAAAGATGTTTGTCAAATATCCGTTCATATCTTAACTTAAAATGGGCATCTCATGTACCTGGGTTCCACTTTTGCTCAGCCTCGTGGTCCACACAAGAGGCTGAATATAGCATAAACTTTATTTGGGGAACTCATTATTAGCTGAATCTTGTTGTCGCAACTTGAAGTGGCTTATCAACAGCATTGCTGGTAGAAAGAATAGCAGCACTTTTGAGACCATTAGAATCGAACTTTTTGGTCTATTTGATCTTTTGTCAATTGACTGTCGAAGATGCAAACGAGGGTACGAGTTCGGTCTGTCATCAATACACTTGGTTAAATTTATTTGCTCCGTCAACGTACGACTGCATACTTCATACAACAGCCTATAATTGAGTATTAACATCTTTGATCTACAAAGCGTTGTGAATGTCATTTTGTTCTACGTTTCTATTCAGTTACGATCCTGAACATGAAGAATGCCGATTGTCGTACACTAGTCCGGATTTTGGAAGCAAAATTACAAACAATATGGACGGATCGGTCGAAGTGGAGACCGGTTCAATAAGTGGAACGTATGCCCCGAAACTTGGCCTACCGCTTGCGGCTGGAGCAGCGGTTGGAGGTGTGCAACGTTGGCCGTTGTTTGGACAACTTGTTGCTTTCAATCGTAGTACGGTCTATTCTTTCGACCATGACTGTCAGGAGGCATTACTACAAGGTTACCGGTAAGTAGTTAGTTCAGCAGAATGTGAATGACCCACCTTAAGACGTTTGCCGGTCAACCGTTTAAGTAGCCCGTTTTTATTTCTTCGCCTAAAACTAGTCTCGATCAGATATTCAATGAATATACAGGTTGGGTTTTAGCAGTGGTTCAACCTTCGTTACTTTAACAAAAGTTTCATGAGTATGAGTACCTCATTTAGTGAAATCGGTTTGACGTCAGTTCATCCATATGTAAAGTATGTGAAGTCCCATAGCATTAAAGATACAACAGTAGTGACATGAGCTACTCATATCAATAGTGAGTAGTACCTCGTTGGCGTACTGACAGAGTTGATCGCTTGTGTGGTGTGTCAGATAATAAACAAAAGTGACTATTTATACTCTCGAAGCCGAAATAATTCTGTGTCTGATACACTGTTGAATCCCCCAGCCGTCACGAAAAGGGGTCTGTTTCACTAACAAGTTCATACTTTAAGATGAAACGATGTCACACAACGTTATACGAACGATGATTCAAACTCTGCTACTTGTTCATAGATACCAGTAACACGGCCTTCCAGTATTCGTCGGCTTGTTGAATTCTTATCTTTACACCTATCAACCAAAATTTACAGCACATATATATATGTTCAGTACTTCTCTCTCACAGTCTCCTGGTTTGTTCCTAATATACATACATACATACATGTGTGTGTATAAATACTCTTACTTCTGTCGTACACTTTGCATAGTATGCACCTGTATCCGCTACTTGATATTGGTTATTCCCGCATACGGTGTGTGTGTGTCTCATAGAATAAAAATCCAGTCAACTCCACGCTGAACTGCTGTGGTCAGGCGCAAAGGAATAGAAATTGATTTTAAACGAGTATCGTCGAAAATCCCATACATCTTTACAATGGAAGTAGCTTTCCGCAAGATATTGAATGAGCCACACATGGACCGACTGTAACTTACTTTACAATGAGGAGGGACAATTCTGAATTTGAGCATCTGAAACACCGCAACTGTAAGAGGTGATAGAGTCGTTCTATTCGCATGCAGACTGGGAGCGAAAACGAAGAACATCGACACACGACCAGGACAGAAAGATAAAAAAACACATAGCGTATCTATAAAGCTTGGGTTTAGTTATGACCAACTGTAACACTGGTAGAAAAAGTAATGATCTCTAGGCTCCGTCCGAATCACGACCTATCCTGTTAAACCCTGGGGTCCTCCAATCACACTGTCCAAAATGTAACGTGCTGCACATTTCACGATAGTTATACTGGTGTACTTGAGACGCACGCGCACACGTGCGCGCTAGCATGGCTCAAAAGGCAACATAATAAAGGCTGAACCGATATTTTTGATATACAACACGCGTGAGAGATTCCCCCCGGGATGTAAAAAGGTCATGCGAAACAAAAGCATCGCCAAGCTGTGTTTAGCCAGCCAACATACAGCAGAGCAGTACGATGATCACATACACCAAGCAGGGTCGTAGTAGTTGGCCCATCTCACGAATTTGTTAATGTTCCCGGAAACTGTTCGGAATTTTAACACTTGGTATGCATGCAAGCATTCACTTACAGTACTGCTGGAACGTAGTGTACTTCGTCGGATGGATGCTCCTTAGTTCTAAATCACTATACCGCATGAGAACGCACAGACAAGCACTTCTAACAGGGTCACGCTGCATTTAAGTAGATTACTACGTCTGCGCTCTTACCTCAAAATACTTCTTTGTTGTTACAATTTGTTCCTGTTCTCTGCAATTTCTTGACAAGAAATATCAAGTTAGTAACGGTGGTCAAATGTCTGCGGTCTATGCCTCACTGAAAGTGGTGAGGGCTAATAACGTATGGCGTAATAATATTACAGTAACGTAACAGTGTCATTAGCAGTAACACGATCACGGTTATGTTGACAGAACAACAAACACATCGACAATTGGATAGACACACTTCTTACTTGTTCCGACCTGTTTGAACAGTCTATGTTGGTCTGGATTATTGTGAAACCAGAAAAGTTACGTACATGAGAAGTGATGTGTGATGAAGGGAAGGTGATAAACTCTGACTGATCTAAATTTAGGACAGTTATCAAGAGAACAAGGCGAAACAACTTTTATGGCATTGCGTAGGCAGGCTGTAGTAATTGGAGTTTACTAATGTAATGAACTCGAGGCTGGCACCAGTATGTCGACTGATAGAAAGATAAGCCGTAAAAAAGCTAAAATCCGCCTTGTTGTAGATTCACACACTCCATTTAATTGTTTCATCCAGGTAAGAAAGGATGGCGTAAAGCTTCAAGTAACTGTGATTATTCTTTTGGCAGAACTCACCGATTAGATGAGTAAGCCCTGACGAAGAGTAACGTTACATGAAGAAGGACGAGTGATTTTACGGTGAGGACTGATCATAAGAGCAGGACAGACTGAGTCCACTGGATAACCTACTGAATGACAGCTTTATGGGAATTGGTCTTGCACAAATGAAACCCAGATCGGTAGATGAAACACTCAAACATGAAGTTTAACATGTCACGCCTGTCGCTAATTCTACCATTTTTGATTTTACTGTCAATAAGTGTTCTGTACATGAATCATGCTAGTCAGCTTGTTTCAGAATTGATCTTCTTAGAAGTTTGCATCCTGAGACATGGTTCGTAAGAGTCAATTCTCTTACCTAGTTTCCAACGGACCAGGGTCTCATGTAATATTGAATTCCTTTTGAACGAACTGCACTCTCATCAGTTTCAACAGTTACTGGCTTAGCAATAATTGGCTTTGTATTCATATCTTTATTGGTAAAATTGCTCGTTTATCAATTCCGTTTTGCTTAGACTAAGGTTGTCATAGTCACTCGATTTTGCGACGTTACGGAGGACGCAGTGCAATGAATATTCTAGACAGAGTAAAACTGTATATCTCCTGCCCCATTTATTGCAACCGTAAGTCACATGCAATGGACTAGCCATGGTTCCACCGAATTTCTTGTGAATGCGTCTATCGCAATCATTTGTGTAAAAATTTTCAACCGTATTTAACTTTGATTACTGAACCTGTGTCAACAAGACAACATTTCACTTTGCAAGGGCAATGGTCATTGACGAGAAGTTTAAGTTTTCAGCGTTACGCTGGTATAACGTGATAACTTAAGTAGACAGCAAAAATGTTTGTTGTACTCAGCAGGCATGCTCGTCCATTTTCTCTTTCTTACACCTATTCGTTCTTCCCGGAAACCTATTCGTTCGTTTGAATGAACCCATTTTGACCGAGATCTAGAACAACTGATTGTGCTGGTCCGTAATCACATGCTGGGATTTGACATTTCCTGTCAGTGACTTTCTGCACATCAGTTCTAGATAAAAATATCCGATTTTCTTGCCTCCTAACCTATATAGCTACATGCATCGTAAGGCGAACAGCCCGCAGACAGATTACATCCCTATGCAAGTGACAATTTGGCGTCGAACTGATAATGGGCTTCGACACCTGCTTTTACGTGAAGGTCTCTTCATCAAGGTCACTATCACGAACGGACAAATGTTGAAGCAACCGGTTGTTCGAACATTTCGACAGGTACGGTACATTTACTAGTGGATGCCAGGGTAAAATTCCGATATCAGTAAAAATATTAAAACTTTTTATCTGAAACGTATTTGTTAATTTCAAACCGAACTATGTTCATTCCATTGAAAACGAGTTCAAATAAATCCCGACCATAAGTATTGTTCAATTACAGAGTAAATTCAAGTATGGCAACTTTCTTGTGAGACATAAAAGTTCTCTGTCGTATTCCACCACCGAACCTGTGCTGTTTAGATTTATTAAACTATCATTCTATTCATTATCATATAGTTGTTGAAATGTCGCTCTCTGGAGTACAGGTAATTCCTGAGCGCCTAAGTATTTATTTATCTTTACATTTATTGTTGAATTGAACGTGTTTGTTGACATTAATTACAGTTGGCCAAAAAAGAGATGAGTGGCTTGTAGCCCTCATCCTGCACAAACCAGACACGAATGTGAATGTACTACCATTGGTGTATACATACTTCACTTGCAAATACATGTACTAGTTGCACGCTTGATCAACCCAAAAGAATAAACCAATTTGTTGCTAGTCGTAGTGGTGGTGATTTTGCTATGGTGCTGTTGCCGTTTTCACTATTGTCTCATAGTCACACTAACAATATTCATGCCACTAAATGCTGTTAACTTCAATCGCTCTCAACGTATCTAACCAGAAGTTGGACGAGACACGCGGACCCCCCCCCCGGGAGTACGACTCTACCTGTACTTGCCTATGAACAACAGGAGATATTTTAGCTTGAGATCCTAAGTTTTGCCTTTTGCGCCCCATATTTTTGTCCAGAAAAAAAAGAGAGACAGAATTTAGTGGACATAGTCTACTTCAGACTGCCAAGTAATTCTGCTATAGCCGTAAAGTCGTAGAGCTGTTGTCATGTTAGCGTTTCATGACCTGCAACTCACGATGGTCAATTTGGACGTTGATTGCACTCAAATACAAATAACTCAAGAGAAGTGAGAACTAGCCATCTTCCTGTTTCTTCCCTGATTTTAGTCAGTAAACTGTTAAGTTTAAAAACAGTATTTATGCGACCCGATGAGTAGGATGTGAACATAATAGTTCAGCTGAATGAGCCCAAAAAAGGACGAAACCGCCCGTGCGAAACTGTCGACCTAACCGTGAGCATAAAGAAATTTTTATATCAGACTCAAATGGAATTTCACTTACACCGTCAGTTTTTCAAACAAACATCAGACGAGGACAACAACACTTTCCGAGTCTATGATTGCACATCAGTAAACATTTTCTGATGCGCTAGTACCGAAGATATTATTTCACGCACGAATGAACACCAATTTCCACTAAGCTGATCACGCTTACCGCCTTCGGAAAAGATGTTCTAGAACAGATACTAATCTGAATGACTCGATTGACAGCTGAACACTTTCTCACTACCTGTATGGTTTCTTTTGCCGTTCCTCATTCGAGAACCGCTGGACGCGCTTTCCACATCATTTGGTTGGAGTGCTCCGCATAGCATGGCGCCGATCACGAGTGATAAGTAGGCCCAGCATCGGACTTGCGCATGCTAGCAGTAAGCCAGCAACTAGGAGTTAGTGTGCCGTAAACATGTGACTTTCTTTTCACTGTTGACATTCTGAACCATCCCGGTTTACCCCCCTTGAGGTCCAGCCACAGTGCAAGTGATTAGGATACCGATGAATTTATGACTGAATATTGCAATTATGTCGGCAACGGAGACGTCAGTGACGGTGCTACCAACCCGACGCTATATGACTATGTGAGTAAAACGGTTTTAATAGGCTACTCCTGCTATAAATCCAAATGAGAAGGGCTCAGTTGAACAAAAGCACTGATCACGTTGAATGCTGATAGGGTGGTTCCAAGTTGATTAATCTGCTTAATGCAAGGCCATTAAACTTGGCTTGCCCGTCACGTACTAGATATCTGTTCGTTGTTAGACCAATTGTGTGAAACCATCAAACAGTTCTGTTTGATAATCAACGATACTTTGCAGATTTTGCTTTTTCATCGGTTGAGCACCCCTCGACTTTGGTTGTTGTAAAATGCAAACGATGGACTGGGACTTTGCTCTTAGTAGAAATCACTAGTATTGTATCAATTTGTTCTGACATGTAGTTGGCCTCTAACTTCCGTGGTTGTGAGGCTACCAGCATTGTGCCATGCATCTCACACTGAACATGGCTGAATTATTAAATTCCCTTCATTCACTTGTGAAGGCCTATTTGAGTGAACAGCCGTCATCGTCGTCTTCATCATCATCACCATCATCATCATCATTAACATCGTAATCGCCATCCTCTTCCTCCTCCTCCTCCCCCTCATCTTTATCCTCCTCATCACTGTCATCTTCATCATCATCACCATCACCATCATCAACAACAACTAATCGGTTTATTCATGCTAGAAAATGATAGGTGATCGCTTATTGAAGGAAGTAAGAAAATTATCATAGTCTATTCTGGATGAACCCTATATAAAATTCTCCCTCAGTATGAAGCAACTCCACGTTTTTCATTAATAGTGACGATGCGATATTAGCACTAACGACTTTTAAGGTAGGGTAAGAGTTCTCGGGTGTTGTATACGAAGTTAGCGTAAGTTCTACAGTGACCCAAATAAAGTATTGTTGACATCTTCCATCAGGAAAGGGACGTCTTTTCAGTCTAGTTTGTCTGTCTTAACCAGATGCGAAAACATATAAAACTATTAGAATTCGTCAAGAGTGAGAAATAAAATATCTTCTGTCGAAATGCCTGAGTTGGAGCCTCCGAGCAACCACATATGGTCTCTTATTGGTTCATCAGCCGACTTTAAGGATGAGGTCCTCGGAAGCGCCACCGCTGCTCTTCGCGAAAAGTTGCAAGATCCTCGTTTTTATTTTATTTCACATTAATACAGACGTCTGCATCAGCAACTGTGGAACTGAAGTTTAATGCTTCTTTTTGAAAAAACCCGGATGGAACGTCTGTCTGAGTGCGAAAGCTAAAGTCAAATGCAAATGATGTCAAGTTTAAATCGTCTGAATCCTCGACCACACATCGAAACTTCAGTTAGCCTCCAAACATCCAACACATCCAGGGATGTGTACTATTCAGAATGAGGGATTCCGAATAGCCTTAGAAATTGTACTAGAATTGAAACCTCCCACGCGAGTAATAAAGAAAAGACCTCGTATTGGTTGAAGTAAGCAGTTCTTACTCACGAGACAAGAAGCCGCATTCATAGATGTACAACAGTATTAAGGAAGTCTCAATCTGTAATTCGCTGATCGTACTGACATACAAAATCACAAACTGTAAATTAATTGGTGTAATGTGGGACAAAGAAATTAGCGAATAACGGATGTCGTTTGTCCAATCCTGATGTATTAGTATTTTTAACACGACGTTTGGATTGATCCCCTGTTAGATCTTCCATTGTGTCGAGGTTTGGATAATCGGTGAATCGAGTGGATTTTCATTGCAAGATGTCAGAGTACCACTAGTTTGACGATCCTCACTGAAGGCTCATGAACGAGTATTTAATAGAATTCTTTGGGAATCGTCGAAACAAAAAGCAATCTAGCGCTACCAGTAAACAAATATCGTTCCACTCACGTCGTTTCATCCTGTGCTTCTGAATCACATAACTGTACTGGTATTAACTTTCATAGGTTATTAAAGTATATCAATATGACATATCCGCGCCCGAACCGAAAGTTTCACTCCGGTCCTCGTGTTTCAGACTAGCGTGCGAGCCATAATACCACTAACCTCACAACAGACAACCGAATCCTCATATTCAAATGCTCAAACACAAACTTGTTTGAATAGTGTTTAGCTTGCATAATCACTTCGAAAGGGAAATAAACAGAATCATTCTGTTCAATCCGATCGATAAATTAGTGATCGGGACTTCTCGGTTGGGTTAAAGTTACCGCCTTCGTTGAGCCAATTGAGCATGTCCTGGATCTTTAATAGAAGTTCGGGGATTTCAGTTAGTTCATTTGCACGAAATGTGCACTTGACTTCGGCATTAAGTCTTCCGAACCAGCGGAGTTTTTGTACGTACTTACTTAACAAACTAGGTTATGTTCCTCGCCTTCGGACGCAGTACAACAGAGCACTTTGGTAACATGCTGTTTGAACTGATTCACTTAGTTTTTCTTCCATAAATTTGCAGCTAGGTTTCTGATGGATGGTCGGAGATTTGGCTGATTTCACGTTGAACATTTACACACCCGCATTCACGTAGACTTTTCAAACAACATCTTTGGAGAACAAGAACTAGAGTGGAGCTTCTCTCTGACTAGAGTTATTCACTACTGTGTATGCTTGTCACGACTGGACTTTGAACGCCAGCCACGCTTCCATTAAGCAACCATTTTGATCACTGTGCTTGTGAGTAAGGTTCAGATATTCTGATGGTTTCGTAAAGAGACAAAGTCATGGCCTGTTAACTGAAGTCTACTGGGGCAAATGTTAGTGACATATATAGGCATAATGAATATTGAACCTTCATTTGCCAGCGTGTCTCTAAGGCCGTTCCGCAGTATCATCTGTAAAATGTTTGAAGAGATGGAGTTCTGTCTTAGAATTTCGCCCACATGGTTTAATCAGCTACCGTCAATTTGCGCTTTGAAAGTGAAGTTTTACTTCGTGGGAGAAGTATGTGAACAAATTGATGGCCTAATCTTAGGCAGTGCGCTAGTACTAACGTATTCATCTCATGTTCGGAAGAACAGCCACGGCCTCGGTTTACTAGTATGACAGTATATTCTCACTATGTGGATATTTGTTGGAATATGTGAAAAAATCAGGAAAAGACCTCACAGATTTTGTCGTACTTCAGTTGGTCTCACTAGAACGTAGGACTTAGTTTCCTATCAAAACAAAAACGGAATGCATCGTTTTCCTGAAGGTACAGCCCACTCACCACAGCAATGACAGAGTCTCAAATTTAGTTTATTTCAGGAAAATGTGGACCGACCAATTTCTGCGTTTCATGTTTTCTTCTGGATTGAAATAACACATGATGTGAAACAACTGTTTCCCAGAGCATGTGATCTGTGTAGTCCACATCATCTAGATTGGGAGCGCACTTTGCTGCTAACCTACTTCATAGATAATATCTACCTCGATGATCTTATCAAGAAGTGTTCGATACTCCGTGACACAAGTGAGGTAACGTTTACTGTATCCAAAATGAATGCATTCATATAGCTACCTTTTAAGTGATCGCTTCAGCAACACGTTTATTAGACAGATGAGTTGTGCATTAAGAAGCACCTATTTCTCAGTTGCACCTATCGCCATCCATACCCTAGATCGGATTTATACGTCCCCAGTTAAAGGTGGGCTGAAACTTCATGCTAAATCAGGTTGCCTATACCAACCTAGCTATGGATGATTCTGTGCGTATATCGCAGAAAAGAGTGACAATTGCGTCATCCAATAACCGAGTTAGCTGAACGTTTGACATCAAGGTGTCACGTCGACTACGCAATCAAGAAGCGATCGACGGCTTGCTTTATCGAACGCTTACCTAACTACACACCGAATGAACCTCATTAAAACACTTAGGAGCATTTAGACGGCTGACAACAGTCGGTTAGTACGCTTAACGGAGGCCCTGATCAAAAAGAAGCACCCACCCTCAGTAGGCAACGTGAACTGATTATCAGTTGGATAATGCGAATGTGGCAAACTCTAAAGAAATTAGTATCTGTGTTTGCAACGTCGTTTCCAGTGTGGGTGGCAGTATTTTTTGAACAGTTTGCTTTTGTTATATGGTTACTACTAAATGCAATGTGCGGTTGTGAAGGTGTAGCGAAATGTCACTGGATAAGGCAAAGAAACTTATAGCGCAGATCTTTCTGCTGATGGTTAACTCAGGGAAGCTATACTTCAAATGATGAAATTCTCTGAAACACACTTTGACTGTGACGGATTTTAATACGGAAGGTAGTATAGTGATGTTTCACGATTTGTATCTGGACAAAATTCGCAGCAGCTTTACAGCTGCATATTGAAGGCTTCTCATACATCAACATGTGCAAACAAGTGAAATAATAAGGAAAACCAAGATGACAGATTTCACAACCTCCTCAAATGTCGTAGCTGTCAAACGTCTCAACTTTCAAAATGTTTCCACATTTCACCTGCCCCAATCCCACCTTGTCTGAATCCTGGTGATTTAATGTGTCAGTTTACAAGACAATGTCCTATATTCCCGCGTTCCCCTTTGACACATATGCGAAGTTACCATGTTGCACCCCACCAGATAAGTACCAGCTGTCGTATAGTTATCGCATATACATGTTCTAACTTCGTCCAATAGAAGGGTTTAAAATTGACATCACTCGTGTCCAGTTATTTGTTTCCTCGCAATGTGACTTCGTACTTGGATTCAGTAGGTGAGTAACAACTTTGGGCTACGTGGTGGTACGCATCAGCATTTTTTTGATAGGCGAATAAGTACCACTCGTTGACGAACTTAACATTTGTGAGAGACCTCCATAGAGCTCTGTGAACAAATTACATGTTGTTGTTTTCTTACCACAAGATCATCAAAAAAGTAATTACGAATGAAGGATTAATTTCGTAACAAAGCACGGTAACATTATTGAAAATACGTCCTCATGAAGCGGAGCAAAAGTTTGGTGACGTCAAAGATGTCCCACTTTTGTGTTTCGCAAGTACGCACGAAAAATAAAACGGTCCTGTGTTATACAAAGAATTATTTCTCCCAAGACGATGCAGTTTCGTCACCTGTTATATGTTGAAAGGTGCAGGAATTGAAATGGTTGGTTCAGATCATGGAAGAGAAAGTACAACATAGATTTATACAATGTTTGCTAGGATTAAAATTTATTCTTGTATACTTATAGTGAAAGCGTAAACGTGCCTGGGGTGAGAGACATCTTTATTGATTGCCGTTGCCTAAAATACGGAGTTACTATGGTGACAAAGATGTTTTCAAGGCTGATAAGTTCGCCTTACGTTATCACGATATACCGGTGTGAACATACTATACGAAGCACGTTTTGCTCTGTAGATTTAAGCGATCTATAGAAAAGCAAACTCTATTGTTTTGAAGCGGTGTGACAGCGGAACGTGCACAACCCTCAATAATTGTTCGTCACAGTTGTCTGCAGTGTCCCCGTAGGATTGACATGAAACAGCTTCTATGCTCTTACACACAAACCACATCTGAATTTCTTTGTTGGCTAGTTGAAATACTTCAGACAACGTTACTCCAAGGGTGCCAGATTCTGTTGCGTATAGATACTACGCTCCGCTATCGCCTCATTATAAAGCTGCTTGATGGTCGAATCATTCTGTTACCAAAATGTATTGAAGTAGTTAACGGAACATTTCGAAGGGTTATTTGTTCACTTAAATGCAAATTTTAAAATGTGTCGCATAAATATGTCGTACTTTGTCAGGGAATACCTCAGTAATAGAAATGGCCAGTAGCCAAACGCGCAAACGCAAGCTAGGCCCCAGTTGATTTGTCCTAGAGAACATCGACTGTCGGCAAGAGCAGAATCTGTCTAGGTTGATACAGCTTAGATTCGGTGGCAGAGCAATGCAGTATAACGAAGTCCGTTTGCTTGCCATCGGTAAGCTGCACCATTCATGCAAATCACTTAAGAGGTTGTGCGTCTCCTCACATCATGCTTAATGTGATGTGCTTGAGGTGACCTCTGTCGAGTGCAGATGATTATTTGTTCAAGTAAGCCTCATGTGTAGCGTTTCACTCTTACTGTCTCTGAATACGCACCACATTTTGGACATTGTGCATGGCTGAAAAATAAGCAATGTTATCAACGTGAACTTGTGTGCAGTACTGGGACGGTTAATGAGTTGGCAAACAACGGCTGAAGATGAGTGTCAAACTCACACGTCCGGTCAGTAGCAGATTTTGGCGTCCCACAATTCATTCTGCAAGAATGTCAAAGTGCAATCAAATACGAGCAGAAATATGCCGTTTACTGTTGTCGCAATAAGGTAACTCCCACTCGCTACAGATGAAGAAGCTGAGTACATGTTTCAGGTTTGTCAGATGTTTCCTGTAGGTCGGTGTATAACAACTTCTGTGATCTTCAAGTGAACAAATGTGTGGTTTATTCGTAAAGTTTCGCGGGAAATTTGTTTTCGCTTTTCGTGTCAATGTTGGTTAGATTCCAAGTGATCGCATAGTCTGTAGGTTAACTTGCATTGATTATTTCCACTTTGAGCAGACACTGTATTCCATTACCATTTGACCGATGGCCGGTTATTATAGTATGAGCACAAATAAACTCAACAAAGGATAGTACAAAAAAGAACCGTTTGGTCGACTATAAAATAAGTATTCTGGTCGCTCTATTGTTACAAAAAAATTCTTATTGCAATAGTAACATCTTACTGTTCAGACCATCGCCTGAACAATAGAAGACTTAAGAACGATTTTGACAGTATGTTCTGTCGAAGTAGCACATCCTCAATTGTTGTACTTTTGAATGTTCAAAAAGTATGACAATTCAAGAGACTGAGCATAACGTGGTCCCAGTAGCCTTACATACAGTTGCTTTTGAACGCATCACGGGCTTGAACTTCCGGATACGAGCAGCTTTGTCGATGCGTGGTGTTCAGCTACTGTGCGTTAAGTACAGTACACGAAATGTGTCTGCTGGATCACATTGACCTCGAATAATTAGAATATGGCTTATCGTGTTGTTTGATCTATCTCAATACCTATTTCTTGATCGTGCTTGGTAGGCGACGCCCAGTCATGCCTGTGTAAAATGCTGTACCTCCCCATCGATATTCATGTATAGCACAGGACATGACAGGCACGAACACCAGCTTTGACACACAAGGATTTTGAACCTGGAATGTTCTGGACAGAATCACGCTGAATTAATTGGCACATATCATTCCCTTAGTAGAACTGTTCTAATACTATCACGTCAAGTCCTCATATCACGTGACTAATTTAACTCTGCTTTCAAAGGTTTAGGTTAACCATTTGAAAAAACCATCTCCTTTGGAACCGTATTTTTCGTGTAAGTACTTTTAGCGCGATCGAACAACGTACGTGGTAAACATTGTTTATTGGATAGACGGTGAAGATAATGAGCTGTTCAAATTCACTTGCGATGTACAACGCGTTAAATGAAACGTCTTGATTTTCTCCTGATATACAATTTAGGAAATGGTAGGTCCTTTAGTTTCCCCTTCGTCCAAACATTGCAATGCACAGAACTCATCAGACTCATTAAAGTCTGTGTTCGCGGCTGATCAGCTCCGATCACAAACCTATCATAAACGTGTCTTTTGGGAAGCTGTGCTGTGAACAACCACTCTGAAATTCTTCTCACAAGTCTTATTGTGGAGGATAAAGCCAAATGGTTTACTACGGATATCCCGTCTATTTTTTGGTGAGCTGATTTCCGAAAACCAAAGCTAATGTTTCCAATGCAGAGTAACAGTCGTTTTTTGCAACTCACTTTGAGGCATGGATGTGACAATGATTGTCACTGCTAACAGTTTGCCTATCTTTACTGTTTAACTTGTTCATATGTGAATCGTCGCAATCGTAAAAGCGAAGGGAACTCTGTTCATACATAAATCGTGCAGTGTCAGCCCACTGCTTTCATTATGTGAATGCTACCCAATCGGCTTAACATTTCCAGCTAGCGGGCCGCTTACCGCATTGTCGTTCGCTATGAAAGAATTGGACAATTAGGCTGGATGATAGACGGTCATAACATGAACACCGCGTTTGTTTGAAATGATGAACGTCCACAAACGTGACCACGCTTACACTCGGGCTGTTCATATGGCGACCCTTTGGACCTGGACTGATGGTGAACATTGCATCATACCTCTTCAGCACGTATGATATCACTGAATTAACCTGGTGGCAAAAGTTTTCAGGAACTCGAAGACGTTGAAAACGTTCAATCAGTCCGCGTTCAGTGAGGTGTGGTAATGATGTGGCAAGCATTATAGTTATGTGGCACTGCATTTCTCTCAATGGTCGTCTTATGTGTGATATCTTAGCGTTCATTTGTCGTCTCAACTGTTTACTGGATCTCATAACGGGCCTATTTCATTCGGTGCTCACGACGAGTATCTGATGTAACAATTCACTGCCCTCACAAAATGTATGTTCTTCCTATGCATAGTGACCAGTGAATTTCCGTTATCAAATACACGTTCAGAGGTACTTATTTATGTCCGTTTTTCAAAATAACTCAATTTTCAGGTAAGGCTTTAGTGCACAAATGTTTTATTAATGCAGTACAGCAGGTTCCACGTATGCGATAGTTTTCAGCGCCGACGTGTTTGTTAAAATTTGTCAAATTATCACTCGTAAATCAGCCGATTAACTTATATGACTTACAGACGCTCGACAATCCTGACAGTTCAGGAGAATTGGTAGACTTTTTCAGTGGTGAGAAATTTTGCATCCTGACTGATATTAAATTGGCGTGTACCAGTGATTGAACCGTTCCTACATGTCTGACGAATTTCCATCTACTCATTTGAAACAGAATGGACATCAGACTGTAGCGTTACTTTTAGTTGTGATCTGTACGATCGAAAACCGAACACCGGCCCTCATATTAGTGAGGTGATTACTTTAACCACTGACCTGATACGGAATACGAAAGGTGCGATCATACGGGGTTGGTGTTCATTGTATGGGGGTGCCAATATGCTCAGCTGAGTTCTACCTTATCGTTCATTTGACGACCGCGTGTGTACCGTCTGGGCGAATAAATTTTGCTCAGAATACTCTTCTGATTTCAAGTGAAACCTAATGCACTGTCTAATTTACTAGTTACATACGAGAAGTAGACAGACTTAGTCTAGAAACCGCAGGATTTTTGCACAATCTGCTCGGGAGTTCGTTTTATAAAATTCAATTTTCTCAACTAGTACAGCCTACTTTCTTCTTGCTTAGTCAGACGTCGACGGCAACACGTCATTTTTATTGCTGTTTCATTTGTTTGCATGGAGGCGATTTTTAAATTGCCGGTTTAGTGAACCACGATGCTGACTATTTGTCCACTTTCTTACTCAATTCAGTTGGTTTGTATGTGTGTGGTGTGGGAATGTTGTTTTTGCCCAGGAACTATATTTTTTCAAACAGATCCACTTCACTCATTCATTCTGATACTAATACCATATCAAACTTACCAACATGAACAATACCACACGAAAACGATTTAGCTGATGGCATCTCACGTGCATTGTACTAAGTTTGGAAAAAAGTAGAACCCTAACAGAGAACATAGGTTTGTTACTAAGAGAACATGTTGACTGTCTGTCTGTTCACTAGCGTGTACTTTGCCTACTGGCCTCAATTGTTTCGTTGATCACGGTTTAGAAACGGAATCCCTCAAGTTGATAACCGGCTGACCATCAACACCGTTAGACCAAACTATCTTCAAGCATATCAGAGTACTGCAGTCGACAATGTGTCAAAATTCATCTGAAATTTCGTTTATCCTCAGAGGTTTCCACTAATTTCATTCGCTGTTCTGTTTTATGGGCACCTTTTCCTAACTGCGGGACCAACAAGGAGCAAAACTAGTCATTGGTATCTCTAATGTTTGAATGAACCCAGAGAAATTGCGACATTTTTGAAACCTACGACTAACCTGTGCGAGGAATCATTTTTTTCACTAGGCTAGTCACACGTTGAAGAATGATACTAGTGTGTTAGATGAAATAATTTCGCAATGTCTTCCGACTATCCCAGTAGAATAGGACCATTGCTGCGCACGTTGAGTAAGACCTGATTGTAAAGCCCTCTTGAACAAACGGCTACCGAATGAATCCCAAAGAATATTATCCTTGACTCCCTAAGTGGTAGTCAAGCAACCAGGACACTATTAACAGCAAATCACTGTTGCATACTTAGATATCATGCTTATGGCCAGTCTGTTTGAGTGCCGGCATAGTAATTAACAGACTGAATTCACCTGTTCTTGGGCTGAGTTTCAACACCTAATCTAAGGGTGGATGTGTACCAGTGATTGGCGCTAATCGAAGGGTGAATCACGAATCTATTGTTTCTGTTCTAAGTGGTCCAACCTAAAGGATCATCTGAATGCGACAGCTGCGACCAGATGTGACTGATGTCCTGATCAGATCCATAATAAATGAAAGTGTGTTATTAGGTGACTCACTTGTTTCTTCCGTAAACCGTAATCACATTGTCGTTGACACCGCTCGGAATCTAGATTATAACTGTAAACTTCATCGTCATCACAAACTGCAATACATCAGTGGTTCACACTGATGCTTAACTGCCACACAACCACGAAGAAGAAAGCAAACCCTGTATAGGAAGAGAGAAGAAATGAAAGGGAAAGGAGAGGGGACCTAGTCACTAAAAATAGCTATGTCCACATTAAAACATACAACATCGAGGAGCCTACACCTTGCAAACAAACAACTGAACTGTAAATGAAAGTAAGTCGTCATCAGCAAGCCAGCTTCCTTACGACTTTCACTACCCCGCGTCATTAAATGCACCCACTTCACAAACAACTCGGTCAAACAACGAGAACATTCACGCCACTGAGCTCGGTTAGCCACCATCTCACCTAAAGTTGCAAGCCATCGACTCTGTCAGTCGCGAGGGCTCCAGCCCGGGAGACGAACCCGATCTACAGTGACCAACCCCCTCGTGAACGATTTCATTTGTCTACGCCAGGTCATCGTCTGCCCACCTAGCACCTTGCGCCAGTCAGTCACAGCATCGGCTAACAGTGGTTGATGTGGCAAACGACTGGCTAGCATCTTTAGTACATGACTTGACCGTCTAAGTCTGTGCAAGTTAAGTGATTGAATAAAAGAACTCGTTTGACGATCATTGCCAAATTCCCGCTTCCTTACCTCCTCGTTGCTTACTCGCTGGTGCCATCCAATACGAGCGATTGAACGCAGACATCGGTGGTCAAACACCTGAAGACGGTTCATGTTCTCTACTCTGAACGGCCATGTTTCGCTGCCGTAAAGTAATATACCTCTCACTGTTGTATAATATACACGACCCTTAAGCTTCTGGGAAATATCTCTCTGTCGCCATAGGTATCTCAGATTATCGAACATTGCCTTAGCCTTGGAAATATGCGCTTCTATTTCATTCCCTACGCCTCGGCCACCAGCGCCAATGCAGTTTCTCAAGTATACAAACCGGTCAACAACCACCAGGGCATCATTATCTAACGATAAATCCACGTGGTCACAGCAATCTTGCAGAAGCACTTTGCATTTTGGGGCTACAAAGCACATTCCGAAGTACTGAGCGGAATGCGAAGTAGCGTTTAGCGTTGTTTGTGCAGCTTGAAAGTTGTCAAACAGCAACACCTTATCGTCAGCATAATCAAGATCAGTCAGTCTTTCACCAGGTAGGATGTCCACGTCGGCATCTTGTGACTGCTGTGGACAGTCTTCCATTATTTCGTTTATGACGAACCTGAACAAAAATGGTGAAAGAGGACAGTCTTGACGTACGCCGCTCATAGTGCTGAAACTATCAGACAGCTCACTATAAACCCTGACCTGAGCTGAAGTATTGGAATAAAGCGTCGACAGAATGTTCACACACTTGGTCGGTAAACCTCTGTGTTTAAGCGACTCTAAAAGTGTAGATCGATCCACCGAACCGAACGCACTTTGACGGTCGTTGTAAACCTTCTTAAATTAGATGAGTTCGATGACCCCAGAAGTGTCTTTAGTCACCGGAAAATTCAATCAACTGTTGCTAAACCAGGTAGGTTGCTAAGTAACCCAGTTCTCAAGAAGTTACGTGTTACTCAGAAACGAATGAGTGGCTTCGTAACAACTTAGAAACCAGAGACAACTTACCAAGCCAGATGAGATGCTAGTAAATTCAATCGCCAAACTGCCTCGTCGTTTATTACTTCTCCTAAGATTGTTTGTCTCAGACACTTTCGTTCGTTTCCGCTTATCAGCCCGAGAAATTTGGGGCCTCGGGAACACGAACTCCAGATCCGACCGTAAGTCACAGTTTGGGCCTCACTTTGGTTCGGTTATCCTCTAGGCAGACAACGGCATTTATTATCGCAACTTATCCGTAGAAATCTGTAACCGACCCACGCAGGACGATTTACCTGGTCATTCCACTAGCAGTTGGGCTTTCCCACGCCGACGATAACTTTAACTGATCGACATTGCACCGATGAATACAATTTCTGTTGCTGGTACATTTCTTACTGTTGTTCGGTAGTGGATTGCGGACATAACTTGACTTCTGCATTGCAGACTTATCTATAGTCGACAGGTATTTATTGGTTCAACCTCACTTATTTACTCAGTGTATTTCATAACTGATAAGCGACCGCACCGTTAGTACATTTACCAAGCAACAGCAACCATACCTGACTAACAGTAAACTACGAATACACCGTTATTGTTATCTTGAAGCTATAACGGTTATATTCCTATTCGGGTGCAATCAACATTAAGCTTTACAGGCTATAACAACGGTAGAGGGAACACGTGACTCAGTAGTACATACAATATTGTTGCATTTACTAGCGGTAGCGTTATTCTTATATTCGTGGACGAATGAGTCGTTGGTTGTTGAGGGCTAGACCAATCAGAACGCAACTTGAGTCTCAATACGAGCGTGGGGCACACAGGCGGTCTTGACGCACAAAAAAGTAACGCACAATTCATTTACCTTATGAAGCATTACGGACATAATGCAATGAATTTGTTACCTGAAAGGAACCATTATTGGTAATGTTAGTTCTGTCTATCAAATAATCTGCTGTAATTTACAACGGAGAGCAGCAAGTGGAACGTCCAAATTATTCACTCACGTTATCAACAAGAACAGAGATGAAATTGCAGCATTCTGGAGCAAAGGTGAAGCGACAAACAAGATATCAATTGATCAGATGGAATGACATAAAGTACACTTGGAAAATTGGCCCCTCTAGATACATCCGAAAAAAGAGTAGGATGCTCCTACGAGTTACCAGTTACGCTATCAAGGCAGTGTATTAAGCCATCAGCAACAGTGTGTGCCCTTTAGAAGTAGCGTAAAAACACACAATATCCAACGAGAGAGATGAACTTTACCTAGATCATGTGAAAACCTTCAACGGAATACTGAAACGTACTCTCTAGTAATGTTATGTATATGATCGATGCACTGATTGGTTTGCCCATCCCCAAAGAGTGATTACTCTCCATAAAAGACTAGGTTTGGTTGACCCCCGTAGTGTTTGCTCTAGAACGGTTCTACTACACAGACTTTTGAAAATGGCATCCCACTTTCTTGTGATGATCAGAGTAACCAGAAAGATGGTGAGCAAGAAGGTCTGCTACAGTCCGCGTTGCCAGACCAATGAGTCACACTTTGAAAAAAACGCAACGTGTCCTTCACTTTTCTGAGCCTCTACTCGGTACACTGGTCTTTTCCTCCGCTTAAACTCATTCGTCACTGTTTACTTATTCGTCGGACAACATTTGTGTTACGGTAAGATCAAAACAAATCAAATTGCTCTCTCTATGTTTCTTGAATCCAGGTTAACGTAACACACATTGGTGGCAGCCTTTCCGTGCTCCCACGTGACAGCATCAGCGTGCCGCATGACGCCGTACCAGGTCCGGAGTATTTGGACGTGAATATGACCAAAATGCAAGGACCTCTGCAGGCTCAGATTGTCAATTTGAGAGATCCAACACGACCAGTGACCAGCTTCCGACTGTTAGATTTGCGAAGGGGCCTGATCGCCTTGCAGTTGCTCAATTACGCGGAGTCTCTTGTCAAGGTTGGTTGCATATCATTCAGATCTGGTTGAGGAGTGTTGAAGTCTTTTCATGTTAGTAGACGAAGTTTCCATCACATGACAGCAGTGAACCTGGGGGTGCCTTCCGTGATTGGGTCCCCACATGGGTATGGACTGACCCATTCTGTCTGTTGGCTCACACACATAAAAGTACCGAAAAGTACCCCTCTTTAGGATAACTGATTATTCGAGATTCAAATCTAAACTGAGTATTGACCACTCCGGACTCTGTTTCAGTATGATATTGGAACCGGTCGGTAATTCGTAGGCGGCAGGGTCACATGTCATTGTTAATTACGAGGTACGGGTCGATTTCGATAGAACGAATGGTTAACGCCAAATATATTAAGTAAGGCTATTAAGTCACCCTATCCAGGTATCAAAATTGGAAGCAGAGTTAAAGACGGTGGTTTGATGTGGTCATGAATAGCCCAGTAACAAACAAAATGTAACAAAATGTAACGAACCCCAGTTGTGTATTCTTGAGAAAAAAGTCAGCTGTACAGAACCAGAATTCTGAATAATGCATGCTGTCAAATGAACACTAAACAGTACAACGGATGGGGTCTAAAACAATGCAAGAATCGGACTAAAAATAGGGCCAGTATGTAAGGTGAACGATGCACTGAAGATGATTTAGCTATGATACCGATAGGAACCAAAATGGAGATAAGTTTTAAAAAGTGGTAAGCGGTTAGTTGGACAAACAAACGGTTTGCTGGATCAACAGAAAGCGTAAGATAGCATTATGGAAGGTGACACTAGCACTGAGCCCTACTGAACTAAAGTCTGTTTGTAGCAAGTAGGAAAGTGCCGTTGATGCGACAATATACTAATGTCATGGGTTCGAATCCAGCCGAAGTCCTGACTTTTTACAGTTGAGTCTCCTCTATAAGCCACAGTCCACAGGGAACTCAGTATAGATGTTGGATATAGGCAATAATAATATGCACTAAAATCACATGCATAATACAACAGTTATAGTCAGTGAGCAAAGAGGTTCTTGTCTTGAGTGGGCGAATATTTTTTAGTTTAACAGTATGGGTTGGGATGCAGAACAAAAGAAACAAACTACAGATGACAATGTAGTTGGGACAGTCCAACAGACTGATACCCTGTCTGATCCTCATTATCAAAATACGTGTGTTACTAGTGAACAAAGATTCTACGCGTTGATCCTGTGTATCGTATTCGACCCCGAAAAATAGACTTTACAGAAAACGACATGTGAAACTGGTGAGGCCCACCACGAGTTATAATTCTGGTTTCGTAACGGAAGATACAGATAAATAACTTGACTTCGTCATTCAGGAAAGTGAACGAAAAATATCGTTCTCTTGAATAGCAGAGTTACAGGATAGTACATGTAGAAAACACTGACACGTAAGAATTCGAACAGTGAGTGTTAAGCTTCTGAGCGTAAGTCGGTCAAGATTGGTGGATGAAGCATTCGGTACGACAGATTAAAAAAACTCACCATGCCCATATATCCATTTCGACTAGTAATACTCTGTCGGCATACAACTCATTGTGAGCTCTGCACGTTGTACGTTGATGCCGTCTTTTCTCTTCATCTTGTAAACATGTCTGATTAAGTTAAAACTCAGGGATAAAAACCGTTAGCATACGAACAAGCATAATCCTGAGCGACACTTTCTCGGTTACTGACCTGTCAATGCATCAGGTGATTCAGGATGGCATGTGCGAATGTAGGCAACGAGTACCATGATTTTGTTTGGTTGTGCATGTCACTATACATTATATATATATGTGTAATGTATACAGTGAGGCATGAGTAATTAAACCGAAAGACTATGACCTTGTTTTCTTATTTATTGATATCCCCATGTATAAATTAACTCAGCAACGCATGAGTCTGTAAGTGGACAACCGTAGTTACGAAAACTCCTACATGTTATATTGAAAGATATAACTTCAAAACATAAGAAATGTTAACATATTCTATAAAACGCACGGGTTTACAAGGCTCTCCGCGAAGAAGATTATGTCTGAGAGTAGAAGGACCAGAGGTCAAGAGTTTGGGCGTATCGATAACCATAGAGAATCTGATACGGAAACAATTCTCACTCACACACGAGAGTTTTCGATGAGGAAGGTTTCTTGTCGACAGAGGGATGCAACTGATTAGTGCTGGTTTCCGCCCGTCGTTGCGAATAACAGTAAGTCTTCGTATTTTTTGTGAGGGCACAATAGGGACTGGTGTATGTGGATTACAGTTGTGTAGGCTGTCCTTACGTACAAGAAAGTTTATCGTGTAGGTACACGTGAACTGATAGAGATGGTTCAATTGTCTAACTCCCAGTGGGGAACGCCTGTCGGATGAAGCGTTTAGAGAATAGATTAACCGTCTGTGACCAGCGTAAACCGTGAGGATCCTGTCTTTTACCGAATATCAGAACTGACGAATACCTGGCAGAATTACAAGTACCTCTTCATCAAACATGCCTCTGGCAGGATTCCGGTTGGAGAAGAGAGCTAAACGTTGTCAGCGTTTGACATCGAACTGTTATAACGCAGTCCAAGCAACTATATCCGGGCGAGCTACACCTGACAGGTGATCATTTTCAAGCTCAACAAACGCAACATACATAGATTTTCTAAACTGAATTTTCCATTGACTTGCTCGGAACAGATCCAGTATTGGATGCAATATAATGATGCGGCAGGGTTTGAACCGCCCGCAGCCGGTGAAAGCGAAAATTCTTGAAGGAATCGGGTAGTGAGCCAGCATGAATGGTTTTGACCCTGGCCTTTTGTGTAGCGATTTCGCTTGCTGAGATCTGACGACTCAGAAAAACTTAAAGACGGTTGGTTGGAATTGGGCAGTTTTTAGTGTGGCACTATATTGGGTCAACCGCTCCAGTGAAATGCAAGGATATTTAAGGGTTTCAGAATGTTCCTCTTGCAAAAAACGAACCATCTAAATAGTATTCGGACACCAGTCGAAGAAATCGAAACGGCTTGCGACTCCGTGAATGAAGCTTTAAAATGTCAAACATTGTTGCTTAGATCAAGTGGCATTCGAAGGAGGCTGAAAAGACCAAAAGGAGGATAATAACTGCGGTTTGGGTATGTCATCTTTGGTCACTGAAATGTGGTGATGTGCACGTGCAAAGTTCATCATGTCCGAAACGTCATTCTATATTTAAGTGGCTAAATTTTGTGTATGCGAGATGGTGTACTTGTTATAGGCAGCAAATTTATTAAGCACACGATAATCATCTCAAGTCATGTGACGTTTTTGAAACCAGGTGTAACGGTGCGGCTCACGAACTTTCTTAATGGCATACTATTCCCAACTGGAGAATAAGCTTGAATTATTCCCAAGTGAGTTGCAGTTTGTTGGGAGTCAACTGGCACTTCGCTACTGAGACGAGAGGTTTCTTGGTTCGAATATGATGGGTGACGTTATTGGGCACTGGCGGAACGCCCGTTCGATTCGCGAACGAGTTGTGGGAGCTCAATGGAGAGATCCTCAAACAGCCCAGTGACTACCGGTTGAGCTTGTGTGAGTGTTAGGATCACAGTTGTTACGTACGTACTGGGGTTGTTCAGGCTGTTGTCGGAACCAAATGGTTTACGACGTCTCGTAGTGACTAGGAAGTCAAAATACCGAAGGAAACCGATAGTGATTATGACAAAGGCACTACAGCGTTTGTAACCGTCCAGCTGACTGTCCGCAGGTCGAAATTAAGAAGTAATGAACGTTGCCCAAAAGTGGCTACAAAGGTCTCATTATCAACTTGTAGCTGTTGTCTACAAGGAATTGGTACCTAGATCTTTATGGATGGAAAGTCACTAACCTGGTTCACGACATCAACCAGAGAGGCCGTTCCAGTTGATACTTCGTACACAAAAATGGGATGACAACAGAGAGCAGCGCCGACGACATTGTTTGTCAATAGAATTTCGCTGCTAAGTTTGTGTTGCCTTGATTGTATGTTGGTGCTCGGTCACCATAACGCTTGTGGTACCAACAATAGCCAATACTGCATTTGTTAGTTTAGCTGGATTCTGTTGCACTTTGACAAATAGACTAGACGCAGGTGAATTTGTGTAAACCGACTACAAGGGGGGAAATATGGCTTATACAATAACCAATCTTGATCGATTTAAACAACTCCTCGAAACACGGATGGATAGGATTTAACCTGAGTGCATACTGTGGTGACTACTCCCTCAGCTTGCACGAGATAGAGGACAGTTAACCACTTGTTTTGATTATGAGAATTCAGGGACGAATGTCTGGTACAGAAATTAATGCTCAGCGAAATACTGATGAATATGGGACTGAACAGGATAACCGTTGTATGAAGGAGTACGTTTTATTGTGTACACTGTTTATCAGTTTCTCCAAAACACCAATTCTTGATGTTATACACATTTTGGACACCGTCCGGATGCAGAACAAAAGCAGGAAACTGTAGTTAATTTGTTCGAGAATATCAGTGAATGAGACCATCTAAGCTTGATCTTTTCTTTTCACCTCTCCCACAAACTTATAAAAAAGCTTAATTAATTTCTGTTACAAGTCACCAGCTATGCTCAGGGGACTATTCGGTAATTTAACTAAAATCCTGATCAATTGTTAAACGTGGTTTGCAAAGTTCAAATGACCACAGTTGTTCTTTTTGATCGACGGATACAAATGAAAACAAAATGCTACGTTTGATTGTGCCTTCTTTTTTGCTGCTCAGTGTAGATCGAAAACAGGATTAGCCAAGTCAATTGATTTTTGTGCTAACCGTTCCGTCAATTTGGACAAGTGAAGAAAAGCTTGATGACTGTGTTGCCTAGTTCTTCTGCATTTAAATCAGCGTGTCAAAGTTTGACGACATCGGAAATAAAAGTTTGGACTAACAGTCTGACATTCTTTGTTTTAAAACCGATTCTGTGTTTGAATGAACGACCAGCATATCTTAAAGTGTATTAGATGAGCATGCTTCTTGTGATGATTAGGTTCCTGAGACTCATGTGTATACCATTAATTCGTCTTAGGTTATTTGAACCGAACCAAGTACCCGCTCAAAGCCACATATCACAAAAATTTCTGCCTGTTATCCACTAGTGCTAGCAATTCACAGTCAGACCCTCATTTATCCATAAGATTTAACTCCATCCTTCCGGTACACATAGGCACCAGTCCTTTGGGTTCTTGCAATCAAGCAATGGTTATACCAACTCCAATGCCTTTTTATTCTGATTCACAGGTATTTACAATCACTCTGACCGTGATGGATCCATTTTTCCAACTGAGTTCACCAGTCACTTTGCGCATTGCTACATTCTTGCAACCAGTCGTCCAAATGGGGTTGACCACGTCGCAAATGGTCAGAGCACCATCGTTTCAAGTGTTCAGTCTACCTCTGTTCACCTACACCGGAGCGGTTAGCCTGATACAAAAGCACAATATTCAGGTGAGTGTACCTTCGTTGCTCCAAAGGAGTTGGTTTTAATAAGACATGCCTCTCTGCTTACAAAACCTAGTGTTTCAAATAATTTCTTTTGTTAAATACCTTTGCCAATGTGATTAAGGTGGATATCGAGAACCGTAAGTCCAAAGTAGTCGAAGTATTAGTATACACTGGATCGCAAAAGTTACGCCAAAGCGATCCGGTTATATAATGCGCCTGAGTAATTGCACGCGCCACTTCTGGCAGATCGGTGATCAAATGATTAATAGCATGCAACCGTTCACTGATACGACCGGGTTACGCTGCATGCAAATACTCAGAACCCGGAGCTACTTTATTACAAAACGGGGTTGGAGTTGGGGCAGCAGTGCCAATGACCATCTGATCCGTGGACTGACGACTGAACTGTCAGCTGCGGACAGTCACACTTAAAAACCGCTGCTGAACCAGTTGACAAGCTTCGCAAACTGAATCACTACTATTCTGTCTGTCACACGCCAGTCGTATGCTATCTCTTCCTCAAGTCATTTGGTTTGTGTGTTCTGAGGCGTTTGACTGCTTTGCAGGACTTCAGACGTCGAACGTAAGCTCTAAAATGAACGTTACATTACCCTAACCCACGTATAATGTCCGTCAATTATGACATTCGTTGGAATCCATTAGACACTCCGTCCCAACGTTGTCATTTCTTTTCCTCGATGCAAAGTTAACCCCTTAAGAAAACAGAGAGTAACTTATCTCGTACAAGGCAGGATTACTAGATTACAGCAAATGACTGTATGTATGTGAACTACAACGCACATGCCTGACCACTTGTCCTCTATACTAGGACGCAAAATTAGTCTCGATTCGTCTGTCTGTGTAAAACCGAGCCACACCCAGTTCCCCGTGGTTCAATTCACTCCTGCCTTCTCATGCTGTCCCACGTGCTAGTCGTTAACACAGAACCTCCATGCTAAGTAAGTATACTAGCAGTACGTTTAAAGACAAGTAGCTGTAACTAAGCTCATCCATAGTATGGGCGAAAACAAGAGATCTAATTCGTGGTCCTTGGAAGCACAAAGCTTCCCTTTGATTGGTTAGTTCAAACTGACCATTTGAATTGTCAGGCTAATTCAAAGTTGTCAAATCTGAACGTACATTTTCCTCATCAACTTCCAATAGAATTTTTAATATAACCTCCACTGTTTCCCCAGACCACGCACTAACAAGCCGTCAGAATAATTTCTTTCCCACGGTCATTACTCCACTGGATTGATGAATTAATATTCAGTAGGTTTTCCAGGGTGTAACTGTGCGTTTGACTTTATGCAAGAACGATGGATGGACCATAGCAGTCTGGTTGAACGTTGACAGTGGTGTCGGTGGCTGTTCGTGTACATTTGTCATCCGCGTTTCCTGTTTGATCTATGAATTAGAGGGTATTTGGGGCCCTTTGTGCACGTACGATGGATATGCTTGATCTTCCAAGACCAAACGCGTATCACGTGGTGGACTGTGGTCAGACTACACAGTGAGTTGTGGCATTCGAGCTCAACAGAGAACAAACCGATGACAGGCGATAAACTTCGAGGACAACACATTGTGAGCAAAACAGTCACCTGCAAGAGGATTGTGAACTGCCGTCTGTCATGCCTATATTGAGAACCCGATTGCAGCGGGCAGTGTATGGATGGGTAAGTGTGCTGGCAACGCACAAAGAGCGCAACCCCGCTGACTTCTTCCATGCGGTGCTATGGGGTTAGGTGATGCTATGACAGATGTGTTCTCATTCCAACCTACAGATTCCAATTTGTAGCCGCAAGCTGCATGAATGTTGCAGAAACACAACAGACTATCAGCTGGTATCCACACAAAAAGTAGTTTCAACAATTTACTATATGAGGTGAAAACTGTATGGAGTATTCTTCACTTACACATAATATTTTGGCGGCAAGTCCTTCCACTACAAACTGAAATTAAACCAAACCGTTCCGGCACCTCATCAACACTGTTCTGTGCAGAGATTTCTATGAGTTGATAAATTGATTGAGAATAACACAACGTTACGAGTAAGCTGTAATACTCTACGTTTCAACCACATCGGGTGGCCTTCCTAGAAGCCTGTAGTACGTGTGCCACCCAGTTAGTTGTTTCCATAATGAGAGTTCCAACATCATCAACAAACGACTTTTCCCATTACGCTTTGTCTGTTTCTGACTCACCGTAGTAATATATATATATATATGGCATCTTGAAGTCTTTAATGTGCTGCTCCATAGCGGTTTGTATAATCATTCTTGGCGTACATTGAGCCAATGACAGGAATATCTGTGAACTGAACACGATGATGTTTCCACCGATAACGCTTATGGTTTGTTTGCAGATTTACTTGTCTTTTTCCCTCTAGGAGTCAATAATGCTCACTGTATTCTGATTTCTTTTTCCAGTTATGTGATACTAGACCCGTGCGCACACTGTCATTAGTCTCTTTTGGCAACAAATGTTAACTTCTCACGTTTCTGCTATCTAGACATGTTGCTAGATGGCCAACTGAGCACCGTTGCGCTGCGCTTCATTCGTTAAATGAATTTACTGATTGAGAGTTATTCAGCCTATACTACACGCAGTTCGATTGAATTGGCCAGCAAACCGACCAAATTATACCGACGCACAACTCCTGACTAACCAAACGGTGAGTGAACTAAGTTAGTGTTTGCTATTCAACTTTAGGTATCTGTCTGGATAGCATGTCACCAGGTTCGGCTATTCATCCGAGCTGTCACCGCACTTTCACCCATGAACACACTTGGCGCACTGAAGTTATGAATCGTTAAACTGTTCATTTGCTGATGAAACCTGTACAATCAACCAGTCCACTCGCTCATGTTTTACTTGAGCGGTACTGAAGCAGTGAAAAGTTGACCACTCCATATTTCAGATTGGGCTGCCAGTGGTGATCTGTTTAACTGCGCCGTCCGGGACCTTGATTCGTACGTATTTTATATCATGAGAATTGTAGTGATAGAGTGACGATGCTATTATGAAAACTGCAAGGTGAGGCTATGCGGACTGTAGAACAGTCGAACTTAAAGCACTACTCTGTCCCCTTACTTCCCAGGCTATTGATGTGCTTAGTGTGTGTGTGTTGGACTGTTGGTGAATGCGAGTTTCGATCAAACAGCTGTTTTAAGTAATGTCTTTTTGTAGGAGAGTAAATCATTGCAATTATGCATATACTTTAAAATAGTTGCAATGGTGATCGTCTTAGCAACGAGTCAGTAAACGTGAATATGGTCACGATAAACATCAGAGGAACGTGTCTATAAAAATCGTGTACTCATGTGTCGTGGTAACAAATGTCATTTTATGTTCACAGTTGGCTCAGTTAGTTTCAGGATTGATGTTACTGAAAGGTAACAGGCAGACACGACCATCTAGCGCTTTGTGAAATTAATTAACTGTGGGAAGCCTATGGGATGTTTCAATTATCTATTCACATTTTGTCTAGCTTGAAACGCTTCGTATATCTTAACAGGGGAATCAGTTACGAAAATATAAAGAACAATATTGTTCAGAAACCGCGTCAGAACTCGTATTATGATGACTGCCAAGTCCTTCACAAAACCACACCTTACATTCCCACAAATAGTTTGTGAAGTCCCGTCTGTAAAGTTTTGTGATCTATACAGACAAACATATTAGGTGCACGTTGAAGCCACATGGACCTATCAAGCCCTCTATCTAGTAGCCACTCAAAAAATAACCCGAGAATATGACCATCAATCTTGCGGGTGCAAACGTAAACCGCCATATAACGTGCAACCTAAAAGTACAGGCTGATCGCGGGAACCGATCGGACACAACTGTGCAATTCACGTCACAGTCGTCTAAACGTACGAATATGGGAGCTTACGAATACTGATATCACTACTACCATTATTTTCAATTTCGACTGTGGGTTGCTCACTTTGATGCGTAACATCTTCTTTTGAATATATCTCAGAACTCGTAGCTATAGATCAAGAGCATTCAGACGAAGCTTCCTGTCATTTGTGCTAACAAAGTTGACAGCTAGCGGTGTTCTTATTTTTTGTGTGTGGCTGTGATGAACCGGCGGATTTGTAATTCATACAGTGTCATATAACCCAAACACATGGACCACAGGTATGCGCAGTCGACTTTACTTGACTGTCTGTTTGTGTATTCGAATGTATATTCATCTGTCTTATTGCAACTAAACCGAACCGGATCAACTCTACGAGAATACAAACGTCGCACAGTGCACTTTGTACCTGAGTGGGGAAGGGAGTTGTGAATTTTCGAATAGTTGGAAAAGTATACGCCTGATTAATACACTAGAACATAGGGGTGTGCACTCGAAGGTGACCAATAACTGTGTTTCAGTTTTCAATAAAACAGCGAATTTCAGTGTAGTTTATACCACAGTTTCACTGAATTTTGTTCTACTAGACACCCATAGACAATGATCGATCTTTGCCGGAACTAACTTCTACCGATCCACTGTGTAATTTAGAATACATATAGTTCAGGGTTGTACGACTAATTCTGACGCTGTATTTGAGAAGACTTGCTTATGTTAAGAAAACTGGGATGTAACTCTGTAGTCAATTAGAATAAAATGTGAATGTTTTCCGTGTTTTTGCATTCACTCACATTTTTACCGATTACCACGTCAACGAATGTCAACGAGTGTGACTATTTCCATCGATATGTGAGCCACAAATTTACTTTCAGACCAGGAATTCCAAAGTAGAGCGCCGTTCATCGGGATTAGTCAATCTTTGGAAAGAAAATGATTTATTCCAATGTGGACGATCTGACGTATATAAGATGAGTTAACAAGTTCTCCTATTCGATAAAAGAGTTTGAACTCAAATTCTTTGACAAATTGACTTCGAACTTCAGTGTGTTAGGGCTCAATATCAGTACAATGCACAGGACACTTGAAAGACTAAGAGTTTTCTGATCTTTGGTGAACAGTACGGAATTTTCGTCTTCACATGAATTGAACATCACTCACAGTTGATCGCATCTGTTGCATTCTCATAGACTTTCCAACAAGCCACTTTCGAAAAGAAGCACTAGACTCCAGTTTCGCTCTCATTAGAACTCGTCAGTAGTGCATATCCTCGCCATGGCCGGGATCAGAACTCGGACCACGCCACGCCATGCCACGTCACACGAATGTGGCTGAGCGTTCACATATGACAATTCAGTCGTGCTCAATGTGAGGTAGGTCAATGACGTAGTGATCAATACGGATGCCTCATGAAAGCGTGATCGGAGTTCTAGTCTAGGTCGTGGCGAGGATATACACTACTGACGAGCTCTAATGAGAGCGAAACTCGAGTCCTGTGTTTCTTCTCTGAAGAGGTCGACTGGAAAGTTTATGGGAATGTGCCAGCTGCGTCAATCGTCACTAGTGTTCAATTCAAGTTTTTAATTATCGTTTCGGTCAAGTTATATCTGTGAAAGCTCGGTTTTGTGGCACTTTGTGTAAACATGACACACGACTTTCTTGTATCTTTTACCCATAGATAAGTGTATATAATAAATACACGTAACCACATACGTATAGCTTTATTTTTGTTTTCATACACAAAATAGATCCTCCTTATGAGCCCTACTCACGTAATCCACAGTGTAAAAATACATACGGCATTGCTTGTATGATCCATATTGCTTATCGAGTGACGACTGCCAAGTTGGGAGAAGTTTTTCTGAACCGTTATTAGTCTGTTAGCATCGGCGACTGAATTTTGTTATGACCCTAGCAACACAAAAATGAATCAGTTCAGGCACATATTTTCACCACGGACAAAAGTCTGGCAGGATTAGGCTCACTAACACAAGACCGTTTCCGGTGTTTCCTATCGAGGGTTGACACAAACATAGTCGTATATGTTGTTATTTTTTCCAAAACGGCATAACAACTCGCAGCACATGAGATCAAAAACTACATGGAGGCCGTACTAGCTAAAAAAAGACACGTTGTGACATTTCAACATCTCGTTTACTCTCATCACTTGTGGACTTATAACATAGATTATATACATATGAAACTAATTGAGACAGTGAGTGGACATGCAGTGTTGAGTTATCAAAACTTCGAAAGCCCGATTGGCCGCCACATCAACTTTTTTTTACATACACAACCGGCTTGTGTGCTTAAGTCAGCATAGTTTCATTCATTCCACTGAGCTGCAATAAGTGTAGCACACAAGGGTCTGTCGGCCAGCTGGTGAGAATAATTAGACACCAGTCAAAATATCATCAGACTGTTATATGGAATATGCATGATCACTTAAACTGTTTGACAGGCATGTGTGTTTGGTCAGCAGGTACCATGCAGGACAGGCGCGTTGTAGTTGTTTTCCGCTTACCATACCGAATTCGCAATGATCAGACACTTTTCTTCACTCCATGTTTTCTTCAAACAACGAAATGACACATCAGTTCTATGAGGCTTCGCCATTAATATATTTCTGTTTGACAATTGCGAACTCGATCTGCGGAGCACGACATATACTAATTGGTTCTGAATGCCAGAAGAATTTCCTTCAAGCATTTGAAAGAGTCTACTATGTTCTACTAGTTCTGGACAGCGGTATTATCGATTCACAAATGTTTCCAGATGAACATCATCCACAATTAGTTGCAGCTGTCACATTCCCATAAACTTTCCAGTCGACCTCTTCAAAGAAGAAACACAGGACTCGAGTTTCGCTCTCATTAGAGCTCATCAGTAGTGCATATCCTCGCCACGACCTGAACTAGAACTCCGGTCACGCTTTCATGAGGCAGCCGTGTTGATCACTACGTCATTGACCTACATCACATTGGGCACGACTGAATTGTCACATGTGAACGCTCAGCCACATTCGTGTGACGTGGCATGGCGTGGCGTGGTCCTAGTTCTATTCCCGGTCGTGGCAAGGATATGCACTACTGACGAGTTCTAATGAGAGCGAAGCTTGAGTCTAGTGCTTCTATTCGAGAGTGGTTTATTGGAAAGTTTATGAGAATGCAACAGATGCGATCACGTGTGAGTGACGTTCAACCTGAAATTAACCAAATCCCCGACTATTCATCAGTAATCACAAATGGTTGTGTGGTGCTCATTCAACAGACACTTTCGTCAGTTACCGCATTTAATTACACCCTAAACCTGCTGCCGTCTGTGGGATAAAATTGCCACGGAAGTCACTGTTTCATTATATTCGTTCGTAAGCTATTGTGGGATACATTGTTACAGTTTTACGGCGCACCGATTGGTACAGAATGATTGTGGCAATTTGTTGTTGCTATGACGGTCCCCTGACTTGGTGTCCGTTGAATGTCAACCGCCTGTGACGAAATTAGCTATTTGTTGTTAATATCACTGCCTGCTGCTCGGTATCAATCGATTACGTGACTTAGGCCGAATACTGCTCATTCGTTCAGCTACCATTTCACTCAACTTAGTTTATTTCCATCATTTGCAGTATGCTGACCATCTAAAACCAAATCTTGACGGTTAATTGGAATATAACAAGCAAAACTGTTGAATCACTAGAAGTTAGATGGAAAAGTATTGATTTAAAAACTCATGGATGAGCGATTGTGCGATTGGACGGTTGTTCCAACACCACAAGGTGATGTTGAACCACCTTCTGATCGAATGGACAAAGTGAGTTTGTCTTTCTGGACCATACCACCATTCGTTTTAGCCGCTAGGACCTATTGCAGAAACGTTTAGTTCTAATAATGTCTGTCCAGAATGATCTCATATTTCAGAGAGATACTACTTAAATCGGTAGACAAGGCAATGAACGACAGCCTAAGTCATCGTACAGGGCAAACACTCCTACCGTTTTCGGGGTGCATTCATGCCGATTGTATTGTTCAATCTAGTCCGATTTAATAAGTCATTCTGACTTTTGTGGACAGTCAAGCGGACAAGTGGTAGATACAGCGGGTTAGTATGAAAGTTGTTTAATAAAGGAATGCACGGTTCACAGCAAAAGTCACCAGGACGATTTGTTCCGAGAAACATTTGTATGTAATGCAACAAGGCTTGTGAAGTTCGGAATGGCATGTAGAGATCGACTGACCCTGCCCACCTGGTTTGTCTATCAGTTTGTAACATGTATATATATGCACGAACTATGCGATGTGGACAGATGATGACCTGGCATAAACAAATAAAATCGTTCACGAAGGGGTTGGCCATTGTAGATCGGGTTCGTCTCCCGGGCTGAGGCCCTCGCGACTCACAGAGTCAGTGGGTGGAAACGTTAGGTGAGATGGCGGCTAACCGAGCTCAGTACCGTGAATGTTGTCGTTGTTTGTCCGAGTTATCTGTAAAGTCAGTGTACTTAATGACGCGGGGCAGTGAAAGTCGTAAGGAAGCTGTCTTGCTAATGACGCCTTACTTTCACTTACAACTCGGTTGTTTATTTGCAAGGTGTAGGATCCTTGATGTTGTATGCCTGAATATAGACGTAGTTATTTTTAGTAGTTGGGTCCACTCCCCTCCGCTTCTTTTTCTACTCTCTTCCCATATAGGTTTTTTCCTTCGTGTTTGTCTGGCAATTAAGCATTAGTATGAACCACTGATGTACTGCCGTCTGTGATGATGATGATGATGATATGCGAGTGGACCTTCTCACAGCACCATGTTTTATAGTGCATTATTCAGCGGAAGCTCAGTCACATTGGCTATCTGTTCCCTACAAAATATCGCTCATTAATAGACTGAAAATTAACCAAACATGTACATTTCTACATCCTACTTATGTGAGGCAAGGATAAAGGTGATTGTTTTGACGTGTGATTCCCGCGATCAACTCACGTGACCCTGGATATCTATCTTTCGGTAAACTGACAAGTTTCGTATGTTTGGGTTGTAAATTTTCTTGACATTTTAGTACCAAAATGGTCTGGTCAATTTTCACTATAACTTTCTTTGTTACCATAATTTGTTCGTTACACCCGGAAATGTAAAGAAAGCATAGGCCAGAACTTTAGACAAAACCCCATTTATTTAGTAGAAACTTAAAGATTGGCCCAATTGATTGTGTTCCTCTGGCTTCGAAAGCAGATACATTTTTTTATTGACCGTTATGTTCCGCGTTCCATAAGTATACATGAGCGTACAAAAAAATATGACTTTGTACATCAAAGCCCGACCAAGTTAGTACGAAAATGGAGTATTATATAAACATCTCATGTGGTGTACCTATCTTTGTGTGCATTACGAGTTATACACCGGCGATCTTTCTTGTGCAGCTAGCAGTTTGATCAGTTTGCCGCTGGACACACATCGACTGGATCACAGACTGCTGAGTAAAAATCTATTGGCTGGTTTACAAGTGTGTGTTCCGTTTGCCTAAACACTAGATAAACAATACCAAAACATATAAAATGCTGGACTTACTTTTTACATGTATAAATGTTTAGGTTATGACCATTATACGATATAGTATTTTATATAGATTGAACATCACCCACAATTGATCGCAGCTGTCGCATTCCAATAGACTTTCCAGTCGGCTCATTTCGAAAAGAAGCACTAGACTCGAGTTTTATATACTACGGGCATATTATGCACGTATTATCTATCTTGCACATGGTAACTGCGTGCACGAAAGCCATAGTGGGGCATTGCATTGATATTTTTTTAAATATAAGACATAATTCATACACTTCTTATCATACACCGTATACTATAGATTAATACACAGGTATTAATTAGGAAAGGTCAACAAGCCCTAAGCCGGATCAGGTTTGAAGAAAAATAGTTGTTTTAAACTTCTAGAGTGACGAATTTCCTTTGACGCTTGCAAAGTGTTGCACAGATTAGGCAGCTTGTTTTACGAGAATGCTCATGAACTCATGCTTGTGTTATTGTTATTGTGCCGAACACACAACACAAAGCCAACATCCCTATAGATTTATGTGAATTTTACGGGGAAATATGTTGAAAGCAATCAACATATCAATCATATGTTCAGATGGAAACTGTACGAATGCGTCAAACTCACTGTTAACCGTCGTTGAAAACTTGCCAGTGTTCTGTCGTATCGTGTTTTTTCACTATTCTGTAGGACAGTCATCTAGTGTACAATGAAGACCACATGTAAGATCACATACAAACGGCCGACTTCAGTAGATTCTACTAAGCACCGTGAGCTCTTCTTCAGTACGGTTGCATTTGATGCATCTCGAAACATTGGCTGTAGGTCTTGGTTATTATGCATCATTGCGTAAGCCTGTACGATTTGCTTGATCGTCGGTTAGCTACTTCTGGCAACCTAGCCTGGCTCAAAACTAAACTCACTTTTCTAGCTTTTGGCTGTTTCATGACTCTGAACAACGGCCAGTGCAACACATACAACCACTATGAGTCGAAAAACGTGGTGGCATGCAACCTAGATGAGGACTCTGAGATCGTTGAGTTGGAGAGAGGATAATCTCACTGAAAAGGAAGGCCGCATAGAACGAAAACTTCAACACTTCTTACAGTTATCTATAATCAATGAGATAATGTTTAAATCTGTGGAACCGTGTATGTTGTCGACACCTTAACTGTGTGGCCATCTGAAGGTTCGTTTAGACCTATGTTGACAATAGCAGTCCCTATACCATAAATTGGCAAGCCTGCTAATCATCATTCTATTCCCACTAAAACAAAAATCTCAGACTCCTTCCATTAAAGGTTCTTTTGAAATACTCCGCGGTCTAAACAGCGTCAACCATACCGATGATTTGATGTGCTTCATAGGTGTTCGGTAGCCGTTCTCGAATTCTCCGTTACATGAGACAGTTGATTATATTTGTAAGTCCGTCAAGCAGAGTCGCGCCACTTTGCCCCACCCCACTGACACTCTGAGGAAATTTTGCTGCTGTGCACGGAAAATGACACCTCTGTTTACCTGATCCGTCCTATCAGAAACTAGATGGGAGTAAGCGTAGGAAGCCCACTAAGGCCCACTTTAGCAGACATTCCGACGACCGAGTTTAGGCAACAGTTAGTTGTACACATTGTAGGTTTGTCAAACAATGAACGCTACTTTAATGACGCTAAGATTAGAGTGAGACAAACTGGTAGTAGGTTACCTGGTGCAAACTCTCAATAGTTCTCATTCCAACATGTGAGTCTGAGACTACCAAATGTCTGCTGTCTCCGGACATGCTCATAGCCCACCGGGAAGACGGCCTTATCAAAAAAACTTGTCAAGAGAAAGTTCGCGTGATCTGCTCAATATCAGAAACTTAAAAGTTCCGGATCGATCCGACATAAACGCGCACTATTGGATACGCCATTGACATAAGCAAGAGGGAACAGTACACAGGACATTGTTTCAGGGGTACTAGGCTTGAGTGCTCCTACACGATAACCTAATATTTACTTTACAATATTCATAGTAAACTAAGGCTCGCATCCGAACACTGACAATTAAGGATCTACAAAAAACTGCCTTCTAAGGTTTATCAAAACACAAGTCAAACAACGCAGAGATTGATAAATTCGACTAGACGAATATTCAGCTTAACTGAACTCCACGTACTTGCTCAGATCCCAGAACTATCCGGGTTTTCAATTAAAAGAGATCAGGCTGCCAATGCCACTTTACATTGTGACTACGGTGAAATTTACCTAAGCAGAACCGATGGATGTTCCATCTCCACTGTGAAGGAACATGCTCCCTACAGGATGCATGCGTCCGTGTTATTGGTGAAGGGTTGTCACTGAAACAACCAAACAACCAGTGCCCACAGTCGTTAGACGAGTGGTATCTATTGGCCAGTTCAACCTGTACATTCGAAAAGCCCACTGCACCAACCTAAGATTTTTGCGGCTTGATGGAGCAATCGCATTCAGTCTGCTCAAGCAGTTTTTGTGCGTTTAGAAACATACGTTCATGAACTTGGTTCTGTCCTGGGCTTTGTGAAATTTCCTAATCGAACGGTTAATTGTCCACCTACCACTAGTTGTTTAATTTGAAGAAACTGACGTGAGTTGTACATTTGGTACGGATAAGTCGATATGATATGCTCAACATTGGCGGTGGTGGATTCTAGCTTGAACTGTTCGAAAAATCCTACCGGGACAGTCGATCCTCTGGATCATTTGGTGGATTCCATATGAGACAGTGGGACGTGTGGGTAACCTAGTCCAAATGTGAAATTTCCGAGCTGTTGGCGTGGCTTCGTAGCTCAGCTGGTAGAGCGCTTGCCGCGTTGAGGTATGGTGTTTCTGTTGCTGTTTCGAATCCGGCCGAAGCCCTGACTCTTCCCAATTGGATCTCACTTAAAATCACAAATCTGCCAAACTACTTACAAGCGATACGAAATACCTGTGCTTACAATTCTTCTCGTTCTAACAGCTTTGTTCAAGTTTTTGAACAGAGCTCACTGTTTCAAATATCTTTCTTGTTCACTCAAATCAACACCCTCGCGATGGAGACATTTTAGTTTGGTTGGATTAACAGTCTTTATAGAACCGACTGAACAGTGTTTCACTTACACGCTACTACATGAGTATAAGACTGTCTAGAAGTTTACTGATAACCACGCAACATTACGTCATAATGTGATTGTTTTTGGCATTAACCTAACTGATATCGCTATAGGTCATCGCACAAAAAGGTTTTGGTTATTTATTCTTATTCAACTCATGAATACATTTGAATAGCTCATGGCGGAATAAATATATGCCCACCGATAAATGCTCCGATACTCTGACCGTCAAAACACGACAGACAAAGTCTTAATCACGCCAGAGTTTTGAAAAACAGTCACAGACTATAAGTAAATGTAATCTGAAAATTATCGTGTGATCGTGCGCAGGGTCTGTTCTGATTTTATTCCATAACATGGGGATGAGCGTTTACTGTGGCTTCAGACAGACACTGTCTTTTACAAACAGAATTGGCGTAAGTAGTGCCGGAGTGGATTGTCGCCAGGTGTGAGTATCTGACAAACTTCGACCATATTCATCCAAAAAAGGGTAGATGCTAAGAATTGTTAACAATATCTCACGTACGACTTGTTTCTTCCAATGTTGTTAGCATCTACGATGATTTACGGGCTCCACTGGCTGTCAGATAAATGGCACAAATGAGTCACAAACAACTTATTAACCAAAAAGGCGTAACGCTGAGTGAGTTTTGGAGCTTATGAATGTGAATCTGAGCCACCAGGATAGTTAACATTTTACAAGGGTTAAAATGTACTCTTCTCCCTCTTTCTAGGGGTCCATTTCCACGGGTGAACAACGCTGCGACAGCACAGTCATCAGTGCTTTATAGGTTAGACAGACTCAGTGTTTGCTGCCTAGTGTCTACAACAACAAACAAATAATTGCGCTAGGTATTCTCATGAGATACGTTTAAGGACTTTTGAAATACTTATTCCGGCTTGATTCGCGATGAATAAGACGGTCAATTTCCCCCACGCAAGAACGGATTCAGCATAGCTTTGTGAATACCCTTGTACAAATTTGTGATGTTTGATGACTACTGTTCAGTCTCTCTCCTGATGATCCACCTAACATAGTCATAACACTGTTGTTATTCCATATTGATGATACAAAACTCTGGCGAGTTCTAGAGTGTCCGAAAGATCTGGAAACCTTACAGAACGATTTGAACTGTCCAGACTAGTGGTCGGTATGGGATAGATTGTAGCTGAATGAAACCAAATGTAGTCATGCACATTCATCATCGAAATTATGGTGACTGACGCCTTCGCGAATCTGAACTAATAGTGCTAGTATATGCAAACAATGCTTGGAGACCCTAGTGATGGATGTCTACAAATTGTGTAGCACTGATCAAAAAGGCACATATGATCGCTAGCCTTCTTGGAGAAATTTGCGGTACCTTCCATCACGAAGCGTTTCTCACCATGTTGCTCTCCGTAATCCACCTGGAAATGAACATACATTTCTGTCATCTTTATATCAAGGAAGGTTCGGATACAGGCCATTGGAAGAATTTTTGAGGTTCGGAAAAATCCTCTACCCAGTAAAACCGACAGAATTAGATCAATTCTCAGGGAAATTTAATTCTCATCTACAATATACACTACACTTCCTACCACTGAATGAGAATGAATGTCTATGGGGTCAGTCGCTGAAACAGGATTATGGACTTGACAGGCTGCTTTACAGACAACTGCTATACAGTTAAAGTCTGTTCACACGGGAAAACTGACCAACTGTGTAGCCACGATCGAAGCGTATGACAGTTCCAAAAATTTTACTCGATCGGCACATACGTCAGAGACAATCTGTACTATAAGTTTTCTAAGCATTATTCCAGTCCACTCCGATAAGTCATTAAATGTGCAATCTAACGAGGTGTTTTCTCAATTGTTGATGTGGTGCGTTTTGTTGGTGATATGATTGCCGTTTATTTATTTATTGACCGTCATTCACTTTTTTTTACACTTATAAACCGTTCAGTACAATGTTCCCCAATAAACACCGAGCAGGCAATGATCATTCTCACGCATGTTACAACCCGTGAATTTAAGAACCTGTCTGATAGTAACTTCATCTAGGATCTTTGATATATGAACATGCTACTGAAGTTTGCCTAAAAAGAGGTGGTTATATTTTGTTAAAGAAAACTGCATTTCTTAGTTAAGTAAATGTGTCGAGAAAGCTTTAGTTGTCATTTGTCACGTCAGCTGTTTCAACAGAACTCAGTTCTCACACATGCTCCCTGCGTCAAACAAGACGAAGTCTCCCTTGTGGATTACATCTATCAAACTGACCTATCTAAACTCAGCTGCACACTTCTGCAACAGGCCTATCAACATGCTAATATTTTACGCTCTACGGTCAAACTGAAGACTGCCTCAAGAAGGCATATTGCATAATGTGGACACTCTTGTAGAACAGGCATTTTCCTTTGTGGGTAGTATTGTGCACACTTTTGGGAACTAAAGAGCAAGTATCAACGCCAGGAAGACGACGGACCAGAACCGGCTATTGGAATAGTATGTACGCACAATGGGAGAAGTGCCACCAGTGCGAACGACAATGTACTGCTGCCGAATGTGTATTAATACACATCAGCCGTGCAAATGAGTGTACGTGTTCGTGGTCCTATGTTTTAACATAGCCTGTAAGGTTTTCAATGCAATAGATTACTTTGCAGGAGAAGCGTTTTCTGCGGTCACAACAGACGCAACTTTCCTCGACTCTCTTGTCAAGTGCACGTGGAAGCATCGGACAAAGATAATCGACAGAAATATGGAGAGTACTCCTAGCTAACTACCTTTGATCCAGGACTTTCCAAGGTGAACGCAGAATTTTGTGGTAGCTGTTTTTTCACTTTTACTTCAATAAATTTCATGAAATACAAGCATTTTTATTGTGTTTGTGACAACCTGATCCTCCTTTCTCTCTCTTTTCACATATTCGCCAGTATTTTGACTCCATGAGTAGATACGTTTGGTTTAAAAAAACTTAGATATTGCAGGAAGACTGAACGGCCTTTCACTTTTTTTGGATCTATTCACAACTGTTCAGGTACCTTATCTGTGGATGTTGTTTGCACTTCATTTGTAGTCTTCGCATTCGGATTAACTATTCTACCTGGCTCATTTCGATCGAAAGCACCGGAGCTGATATTTCATTTTGTTTGCACTGGTCATTAATAGTCACTATTGTTCAGACTGTGAATAAAACACCACCATGATGCTTGTGAGCCAAGGGTCCGGTCGACGACTATTTCACTAACAGGATTTCGGGCTTGACTTCATAACCACCTTCACTAGTTCAGTCTCCACCATCTGTGCAAGAAGTGACGAACACTATAGTCAACTCTAGTTAGTAGTGTAGTCAACTTACACGACTCTGTAAATAATTACTACATATAACTAAGTCAACCGATAGCTGCCACGCCCTACGCTCTCACAATTATCGGTAGGGGTTGATGTTATCTATGACGGAAATCACCCATTGCTCCACAGGTGTACCTAGCGTCATCCCAGACGCGTGCCCGAACGTTACTTGGAATAAAAAACAATTGCTTAGGAAACGCTTTTCACTGAGTGACGAGATGTGCAATCTTCTGTCTGGAAGTGTGTCCAAGCAAATCAGCAGACAGGTGAAAATTTAATCTCCCCACGAGCCTGGGAAAACTGTAAATACTTGTCTTCTACATCCGTCCATCGGGTGTTTTGTTTGATCGCGTGCAGTTGATAAACCACCAGGAAGTTGTGCACAGGACACAATCCACTGCCGCGAACTGAACTAATTGGTTTATGTTATTTTTCAAGTTATGTGGGTTTCCGAGGCCACAACAACTTTGTACATCCAGTAGTCCTTTACCGTATGACAACAAAAAGATTCAGAACTTCAGCTAAGTCTGAAGGTTGTAGTCATGGTTATGATGTTAAGTCCAGTTTTCAAATCTTGTTCAGCCTTTTGGGCCACTATGAGTCAGCTGTTTGAATCTATCACGCCGATGGTATCCGGCTGGCGCCGTGGTAACCACGAGTTGACAACCAACGTCGGTGGGCCTGTAAGGGAGACAGAGGGGGGACCGCTTGTTACGACGGCGCCGTTGACATGATGCGTGAGTGGGAGCAATAACAACTGTCCGAATATCGGCTGTGTAAACGTGCCGAATGTGTGTGTGTACACACACGACCGAGTAAAGTGCCCATTATCAGCCACTACTTCCGACTAACCAGACTGGTGTTTACCGGTCTGCCCGAGTCGGAGATGTCATGCACATACACACACTTAACACGACAGTGGAGACTTGGTTAAAGGTTAAACAGGATGTTAAATGGTCGTAACCATAACAACCGACAGTATACATTCAACAGAACTGTACGGAAAACCTAGTATTCTTTATTTCTCTGTTTGTTGCTTTCCGACAATATGATGTAAAGTACAATACCAGACTGGTGTTGATAACATTGGGCGTTTTAACTATTCTGTTCTGTTGCAGATCAGCATATAATTTAAAGTGGTCTATAGACTGGCTTTGCTTTAACCCAATTAGTTGACACTTTCAATCACAAGTCCGTCCGTCAACTTGCCCTGATTTCATAGAACGATTTTGCTTTATAGGAATCAAGGAAAGAATACCAGTTGAAGGATGCTTAACATGTCTGTGTACATTCATCTTCATGTCGAACAGTTTGGAAAGAGTGACAGAGACACTATAGTAGATTCGGCAAACCGGATCAGGAGAGTCAACCAGATCAAAAGGGCTGAACAAACAGAAAATTAGGCACAACTGGTGGCACAGTTGGATAGTAGGACAGAAAACTAAGTGTAGCTTATCAGACACAACGCGAGCGTGTGAGGGTACGAAGGAAATGACCCAGGGACAATGAAAAAACATTTAATGTGGCTATAGCCTCTACCGAAACTGATCGTGATGAATAAGCTATATGAAAACTCTACTGATTCTTTGAACAAGTACGTCGAATCTGTGCTCAAATCAGTCTACTGATGTGGCTGTCAGAACAGTGTCCGACGGACTGCTCCAGATTGGGTTGACTTCGAATGATTACTGTCTAGAAGTCAAACTGTTCAGTTGATGTGATAGCTTGAGATGTGGCACCACTGCATGAAACAAACAACTACCAGTCAGCAGTGACAATGAAGAAGGAATCAGAATTTGCATCTTGTCAAACGTTTTTGGTAGTTTCCTGTTTTTAACATGTGAGCCGAGAGTGCATGAAGTGTGTTGTGGGTGACTGTCACGACAGACACGACTTCTGAAACAAACATATTTTAGTAGTGCACATTACAAGAAATAAACTATACCAGGTTCATCAGAGCAGAAAGAAGACATATGTTGCGATGTTAACATTTAATTTGCTCTCATCAGTCGCAAACGTAAAACCAGGTTGTAAAATCTGATGTGTATCAAAACGAGTGGATAGTCGTACAACTTGAAACCCGATAAAAGCCGAAATTATCAATCATGTGATTAAAATCTATCAGCACTCAAGTTCGATGTTATTGTACGTTAGCTTTTTGCACACAAGCTTAATTCTAGAGGTTTGCCGCCTACAGCTTCAAACAACTTCAACAAATATCAACCTCCACAATATAGAAGAACTGTAAAACGATTAGACTGATCCATGCTTCGTCTGTTTTCGTTTGAATGAGTACAGATCGAGGATGCGGTCAACCGCTCGCCAGTATGTGTTTATCCATATTGAATACTACTCAACAGCGTAGAGGAGTATCACATGAACAAAAAGCAATGGTAATCTTCACAGTTGGCTGGACACCCTGTGTCATTAGAATTAAATAGAGTAGGGGTATGGAAGTGATTATCAAAACTAGTACACTAATGGTTATTCCTCTTGAAGATAATGCCCCGACGTAAATTCTGTTTTTAATCTAAGTTTTGCTTTTGTGAAACTAAAGAAGCTCTCTCTCTGAGGTTCTCACTATCACCCTCCCCCATCATTTGCAGTAGAAATACAGGTTTCACATATTGTTCTGTAAGAACGGATTACGAACGAACCAGAACGTTGCAATTATAAGTTTTCAAGCTGGAATGAATTAGTCAACTCTATAGACATGACTGAATCGTCTGTATGTTTTAAAACTCACCTCTGTCAAGACACCTGAGAGACTTCACACAAGCACGGTACGCTTCCATCCCACCAACTCTTATCCATATCGTCAACTTCAGGCATCTGTCAGAATACTATCTCAGTGCGTTTCAGTTTCCGATATTAACATTCCTGAACTTCAACTGTCCTATCCTAATGTAATCTTTTTTCTACACTTTCACCAATTTTATAAACTGTTAAGCACTCTCCCTTCTTCAAGCATAGAGATAGAAACCACATCAGTCCTCCTCCTGAGAACGCTGATTAACTTATGAACCTGGGTGTTTGCCTATTAAAACTGAGAAGTCAAACTGGCGGTACAGTCACTTAATCGCTAACTGTACACAGTAACACACTGTTCGGCTAACTGATTGATCTTCTAACTGTCTATCTACCTGCTTACTTACTTGATCGACTTATTCATAAATAGCCTCCAGTTTTGTAGACGGTGTATTCACATTGAATGAACGCACATACATACGCGTTTTCCACAGGTCGTTGGTTACATTGATGAGAGTATGGTCGTATACACAGTCCAGCCTTGGCCACAGGAATCATTTGGGATTTCAAGCGTCCTTGAACCAGGCGAACCAGGGACGCGGACGCAGCTGCAGCCTCACGGCTCATTGCGATTGGATGGTGAACGTATCAGTGGAATGGTGTTTGGACCACCACATATTGCGGTCATGCGAGTATCCTATGTCCACACAGGCGGTTACGAACCGAGTATCGAACGTATCCCGCTGTCGATCAGCGTACCAAGTTTGTCAAATCAGTTGAGAACGGTTCGTGTGAAACGTGAATGGGGTTCGAGATACATCGACTGGTCAAAAGGCAAGTACCATAATTCACCAAACAACAGGACAACCAGCGTCCACCCAAGGACCGGCCGTAAACGCGGTCGAAGACGTTTGAGGATTGCACAGCCCACCCTCCCGGAATTGCAATTGGAACTTTCCATTCGGATTGTGCGTCTTTACAACAAAGTGAGTTCGTTGTGGTCAATCTGAATGTACATTTTACAGTTGATACGAAACAATTTAGTAAAAGGCTGATTGGGACGCAAAATAGATTGTGGGTGCTGACAACAAGGAGTGCTTTCAAACCATAATAAACCAAATATAATTGAATATTCAGTAATCCGAAAAAAACACAAGTTTGAAAATTTATGACGCCTTTTAAAAAGTATCGGTTCACACTGAGATCGATTTCAACTACTCAGGTAGGAAAAAAATCTTGGTATACAGTTTAGGTTTTCCGAATGAAAACCAAAAAATAAGAGAAGGTACATCACAAGGAATAACCATCAAATTGACATTTAAGCGCACAATTTAAAAAAAACAAATGAAAAGATTTCGTCCATTTACTTCTCACAGTCAGGTGCATATGTTGTTAAACCTCAATCACATTCGGACCAGTTTTGGAAATAAAGCTTGGAAATACTTATATTAATGCCCGTTCTTTAGTCAATGAATGGGAAAGAACACGAAGTAACAGGTGACTTGCAAAACTAGGCTTCAACCACATCAGATGGCCTCTATCCGCATTGGAATTATCAATATCATATTCGTAAAAAAAACGAAATTAATGCGAGTATACTGTGCTCATGTCTATGTGCGTTGCGCCATAAGTGTAAATAAGTCCGTTGTCATAGACAGGTAGTCGTCATTGATCAGTTCATGCAACACGGCGAACAGGAGTTTCTATTCATTACGACTGACGTATGTTCGGTGTGAATAACTAGAGATCCAGCACAGCACTATTCCGCGTGGAGAACAGGTAACCGTGAATCAGTCGGGCCTGGTCAAAACGTACTTTGCTATTCTCTAGCATTGTGCATAACCCGATAGCCAAATATTCCTCTAAATATTGAAGCTGACCCGCTTTTTCCCAGGGGACGAAACGTGCTCCTTTAGTTCACCAACGAACGCTTTCAGCTGCCTGCTTATTTTTTATCGTGTGTGAATAGCATCGCAATTACCGTACTTGATTCCATGAATATAGTATGTCTCTCCCCAAAATGCACTAGCAATCGTTCTATGGCAGTATTCAGCCAACCGCATGGCCTATTCAGGAAGAGCAGTTCCAATATTTAACGAAACTACACCCTCCAACAGGCTTACGTCATCAGTCCTTATTCTTAGGCCATTTCGATGGTACACAAAACGGTTAAATTAATCGCCCCATAGGCTTCTCAACCGAAAACGTCATCGCCCACAGCATTCAACTGGATAGGTGGGATTTAACACAGTTTCTAATGTGGTCTAACATAAGGGTAAACCTAAGCACAAAGGTGGGCGTGGTGGATGAAGCTGCTTTAATGATCGCATTTCATTAACGGCAGGTTAGAAGTCACTCAGAAACAATCTTTGATCGTAGTATTCCTAAAAAATTGTAACGAACTCTCGCCGTCCTTAGTTCGTTTAGTTTCCCGTCATCTCCTCGTTGTTTTTCTATTAAGTCGCCCTTCCTCCGGGAGCAATAAGAGTCACTTCGGGAAGCAGTAAACTCAAACATCAAAGTTGCTGATTTCCCTGAATCCAGTATATTAGAACCCAAGGGGATACAACCGTTACGTTTGTGAGCGTGACTTTTTTTCCGAGCAAACGCTGCTCTGGTCATTCTGCCTCGTGTATCAATTGTCAGTTCACTTGCAGTCATAGCAATGGGAACCGCCAAGCATTTACTAAAATGCTTAGTACACTGTGAATATGAACCACTGACCAATTGAGAAATTAGGCACAAAACTCAGTTATTATCTGTGATACATTTCCTGTAGAAAATTTAGTATATAGACCTGATTGATATGTATCCCTGAGTGGAAATTTCTAGCTAACAGAAAGGACGAAATGAAGCAATCGTTTTTTTTTAATACGTAAACAATACTAACTCGCGGTATCTACCTACACTTGGAATGACTTCCTTTCAGCTGCTATTGACATGCTACTTTGCTACCGATTTTCAATGCAGCCATTACAAGAGATGTTTACAAAGCCTTAATGATTGGTTAGATCACTGGTTTTCAAAAAAAAGCACGGTCGTTGAGTATTCAAATTTCCCTTGATCTACCACCTCCACCCAAGAAACGAAAATAAATCACCATGAACTATTTTGTGTTATGAAATAATTAGTGTGCTACTGAGCTTGGAACCATTAGGAACTAGAAATCCACAGTGAACCGCATCAGTCCACACTGATGAAAAGCTGTAACGACATAACAGAAAATGCTTGTCCAAGTCCTGTTAATCGAGATGAACGCAACAACATTTTAATTTGTTGAAATGAACTGATCACAGACATGAGATAACAGCCAAGATGAAGTTACGACGTCACCAACTTTCTATCAATCTCCTTATTTACTGGTGCTCGAGCGTAATTTTCCATAACAAACTGGTACTTATTATCGGAAAGTTGTAGTCTGAATTTCTGCTGAATAAACTTGATAGAGAAAGAATTACACAGCTAAACACGAAGAATAACCGAGAGCAAATTATGCCGTCGCCCCCTACGGGTTTAGTGAGACGTTCTTCTGTCACTTCGTTCCAACTCTTCGGTCGATCGATTGCGCATCCTATCGATTGGAGACTGGAGCATTTGGGTAGTCGGCATCTTCTATGCTCACTCTACTGTAGCTGTCACTCTCACCTTTGACCTGTACGCTATGACGTCCTCCCATATCATAAGAACTAGTGAATCCACAGACTTTTTTCAGGACCAAGAGAGAGGTTAGAAGCCGATCAGCCCAAACCCGTAATGCTTTAAAGACCTACGGGTTTCTATTGCTGTATGACGTACGAAATTGCAAACTGTCTTTCTGAAGGGTTACATTCTTTTGCTAATTTGATGAAGTGATATGTAACAGAAAGTGATCCAGCGGCTGAACATAGGGATGGGTATTTTGACTGCCAGTTCACTTACACTTCTTTTTAGGTTCATTGTGAGATTAGTTCCATGAGTTCAGTTGAGCTACAGTGCGTGTCTGTACGTCGAAATAATGTTCGCACGCAACTTTTAAGTTGACTGACTGGATGATTACTATCGACCCTGAGAATGACGTCAGCTGTTGTCGGTTTACGATAGACGGTAGTTTCAAGCTTGCCATCAGGTCTTCTTATGACCGATACATATATATGTATACGTAAAACGACAACAGTTGATGTCATTCTCAGGTTCGATAGTAATCATCCAGTCTGTCAAATTAAAGCTTCGTGCGCACATTATTTCGATAGCCGGACGAGCACTGTAGCTCGGTCGAACTCAGAAGACAAGAACGAAAGCACCTGCTCAAATTATTCATTTTCAGTGGGTATCCCAGTAGCTTCTTAAAGGCATCTATCAGAGGTTTCACAAGAACTGATCGTACAGAACCCAAAACGCGAACAACAATGTCACATTCACAGCACCTCTGAAGTAGCACAAAGGATGTTTCAACCACTGGACATTCAAATATCACACAAGCCAGACTCAACGCTCCGTCCAACTTTGGTGAACGCTAAGGAAAGTGTAGAACCACACGAACAATTTGGCGTCATCCACGCTATTCCATGTCTGGGATGTGACCAACAATATGTGGGAGAGACAGGCAAACAGCTTCGCACACGCGTGCACGAACACAAACTAGCGATGCGACGAGCCGACCCTAGACCACAACTGTGGCACCACGGCGCGGACACACACCATGAGATCAACATAGATCATGCGAACGCGGTCGCACGGGCAAAGATGAAAGGAGAACGGCTTGTACTGGAGGCTCCCTGTTCGCGGAATTCGTTCAATCAACATGTAGATATGGACAGTCACTACGTTAGCATCGTTGACACTGAAGCGAAAACGGGTGAAGACAGACCGACGGGTGGACACGGTGGGCGGCAGAACAATCTCATTTCAACACATTTATTTGTTTGATAACGGATCCCAGTGTGGATTTGAAGCGGCGCAATAAATCGTTCACTATTCGGTGTGCACCTCTGCTATGTACTTTAAAGATATGTGTATAATCAACTTTATGTTTGGCCAAAACTTCATTCATTCAACTGAAAAAATGAACCGACTGGTGTACATATGAAGTTTGTAATGAACATTCGGAAGCCGGATCCTCCCCATGTCTTTTGACATAAACCAGAGGGAAGTCCCATCATTTATTCAGCAATCTGTGGGCTATAGAACTGACATGAGGAAGCAGAAGCCAGCAGCTGACCATGCTGTAACCTGCTATAGGATACCGCATATACAAGCATTCACAATCGTAACTTCTTGATGGTCATTTGGCTGATTACCATCAAAGGTTAGCAGACAAAGCATGTTCACCCAGTTGAATGACCTAGTAATCGTTAGTGTCAAAGGCGTTCTGTTTCATAAGACATTAAATGGGTTGGACTGTTTAAACACACTACCGTATACGATCCCTCGATTGGTAAACTACTGGGAGTTTCCATGTTGATTGTCGTATCTGTTTAGGGGGGATTGCCCAAGTGACCTTAAAATAATTGATATGTCCACTCCCTGTCTGACACAACACCATTCAAGAGAATATTAAGCGTTTCAGGCCATATGTCTTTTGGTATGTTTGTGGCAATTACTCTTGTGGTCTATGAAATACCGTTTGATTATGCTGGGTGTGATGGTCGGCTAAACCTGTAGGTACGACGAGACAATGTTGCTTAATGTGGCGAGCCCTAAGCGATATGTTTTGTGCTTTTTATTCTTCGGTGTAGACTATTGCCGCCACGGCCCCGTAGCGTATGTATCGCTCGTCGTTCGCAGTGAGCTAAATTGAACTTGCAATTAACAAGGCTAGGTTAAAACTTCGTATTTTGAATGAAGTCATCCGGCTGCGACAGACGGTTTATGTAAACATATCACTCAAGTTTGAACAAACATGCCGGTTGACCGTAATAACACATCATTATTCTGAACTTGACCACTAAAACGAGGTCACTCAATAAATCTGTAGTCATAACATCCGAATCAGTATCGTTTGTACAATCTGTCATCGAGCATTTGTTCGCATGCCGTCGTGATTCGGATCAGTGGATTTTCTGACATAATAGAAATATGCGAATCATGTTTTCATATACACTAACGCTGCATATTTTATTCTTTCCTCATTTGCTTTGCAGATCATTGATGGGGCTCTTCAATCAGGCGTGCTGTTTCGGGTACCAGCCTTCTCATACCTGTGTTTTAGCGCAGAAGATTTGCTCACTCCAGAAGCTTTGAAAGCTGTTCGTAGTGATCTGGTCAATTTAGCTTTCTCTATAAAAGTAACCCCCAGTCAAGGTGTGTTGCTGAGGCGACCTGCTATCACGCTCTTGGCCGACTATCAATCACATCCTATCCAAGTCAATAAGGAGTATAATAGTCAAGAGATGTCGCTGGTAAATGAAGCTGAATTGGCTTATACGGACACTCAACGTATCCTGGAGAAGGCTCAAGTTAGTGAGATCACAGTGGAAGACTTGGAGGTCTGCGAAGTATGCTACGTGAATCAACGACATGATCGGTCCACTGACCTAATCGGTCTGAAGCAACTGGGACGATACGACTTTCCGACCGTCTACATGAATTTGGAAATTGCGGTAGGTGTAATGTGGACTGCCGTAAAATGAATTTGCTGTCAATATTCAGTTAACAATCAGGGTATAACCTCAACTGTGCGTTACTTTACGCCTGTTACTAGAACAACCGTTAATAAATGAACTCCTAACAAAAAGCTGATCAAATGAAAATTCGTGGGAGCGAAAACTCAAAAGATAGCTGTGCGTCTTAACCAAAAACAAATCGATAACATGCTTGAATTCTGACAAATTTGCTAAATTACATCGGTATATAATCCGTTACAGATCTCTTGTAACGACGTTTCGTTGGCATATTGCCAATTACGTTTACGAAGGTGAGATATACACTACACCCTCTTGTGTTAACAAAAGTTGATTTGTTTAATCCAGTCAATCAGATAACAAAAATGGAAGGAGTACGTGGTGTCTATGACAGTAGGAACTTTTAGATGATGTAAAATAGTTGTAATGATGTTTGTCAAAATGGGATGGTAACCATAATACTGACGTGACCGCAAAAGACGCTTGGCCTGAGAACTCGTTTGTTGAGCAAACTCCCGTATAGGTCGTCAAAAATCAAATCACAAACGCGTCCACTCATTTGCATGTCAGACATGCATTCACATACATCGGTTGATAGTACGTTGTCATTCGCCTTGGTGCAACTTCTGCCATAGCGCGTACACACTATTCCGATAGTCTATTCTTGTTCGTCGTGTTCCTGGCGTTCGGAGCTTGCTCTTTTGTTCCTGAATGTTTGTGAGTAGCATACTACTCACAACGAAATTGCCTGTCATACAACAATACGACTAGCAACTCGGTGCGAATCTCACATTGTGAAAGGCTATTCATCAATTAATACCGATCACACTAATAGAATAGAATAAATAAAGAAGGAATAGATGGATAAATTACAATCATTCAGCCCTAACAATAATAAAAATTGTCCGTAAAAGTAAGCTAGTTTGGTAAATATATATGGGAATAAATGGGAAAAACGAAAGAAGTATGAATTACGCCGGTCATATCCTGATAACAGACGAACAAAAGATTGACCTGCAGCTGTTCTTTTTACACACAACTTTGGTCGGTGCAGAGACTTAGTCACTTGGACTGTTCTATGTCTCCACATGGTTGCAGATGTTAACTTCGGAAATGTCATTGTAGAAGATCTCTAACACACTGACCGTTTAAAGAAGTAACCGGGGTTAGATAATAGCTAGTCATTCGGTAACAACGATTAATCATTTGTTGGCCCTTAGTAAAGGTCGGTAACGTTACACTTGAACTTTTCATAACAACCCATGACTTAGGAAAATATAGGAGAAATATTATGAAAATATAAAACCACGTGTTAGAAATTGCTATTTTATAATGCTGTTGGTTGAGGTAAATCACTTCAATTCGGGTTTACTTTCCACAGATTAGCGAGTTCAGAGGTACTTACAAGAGGGGGAAAGATTTTTGCTTGTACAATCCTGCCACTGTGTTAGTCGGGGGGGCGGAGGAACGTTTGATAAATGGATTACAAAGGTAAAGAAAAAGTAAACAGAAACGAACAACGAGAAAATCCAATGAGGCTACTAAGATGTAGTAACCAGTATTCCTGTCGATATTTTTTTAAAGGGAAGTCCTAAACTTGAAATCTATGTATACTGTGGCTCATCAGTCAGGCCTTTGAGTTTAACTTCGGTCCCAGTTCTCTTGAAATAGCTGGCTTTAGTGTTTGTCTGAATACGAAGGTTGCGGTCGAATGTGAGCTGTGTTCAATATGGAGTAAAGAAGAATGGATTGGTGTACAGCATCACTAATAGTCAGTTAAATGGATAAATAATTATCAACCTCTTTGATCAAATATACCCTATTCAGTTCAAATAGATATTGTTTGTATGCGGGCTGAAAATTACTGCACAAGTTCACACTGATTGTGTTGCGCATACGCAGTTGTCTTAGAGGTACCAAAGTCTGTTCGTTACCATCCCCCACTTTGCTGGTCAACAGCAAAGTCCGCAGCTGACAAGGCTGTCAGTTTCTCATCAATGTATCTTCGTTTAAATCGTCTGACAGTTGTTTCGGTATCTCATTGACTATCAGTGAAATTGCACATCAGTCCAGAATTCTCTCGGTGTCAACGTCGTGTTAACTGTATATAGATGTCGCAAGACTCACTGATTAGTTAGCTGTCTGGTCCAACATGCCAACGACAAACAGGACACAAGCAGGTCGATTGAACAACAGCGATGGACGATTAGGAAATTTGTAGTCAGTTTGAAAAGTTTGGTCTTGTCGATTTTCGTTAAATAGAAGCGGGTGGTCACCTGACTCAGCCTCATGGGGTTACGTCACGTAAACTGGTGACTAGCCTATGTGACGTACTTGTGATAAATGTTTGCCTCATAGGCCCGTCATGCGCATCCACCAGTTTGATTGGACGGAAAGTTGTCTATCCTTTCTAGCGTTCACTTCAAGGGAGTTGGTACACACAAGCTTACTCAGTCGTTTATTAGAGTCTGAAACAAACAGAAAGCACTGATCAGCATTCACGTCTCTGGATGCTTATCCATCGATCAGCGTTCCACGATGAATTTTGTTTTGATATGGACAAAATGAGTAAAGATATTTTAACCGAAACATCGGTTGAAAATATTCCTAGAATGGTTATTGCTGGATTGTTCTTTAAACTGGCTAAACGGTTTACAAACATTTCGTCATCGTGCTTGGCGGTATCATCATTGCGATTTTGTGAGAAGAGAATTTGGTTCTTAAGGGAAGGCAGGGCATCTACTATTATTCTGAATCTTAGTGACCAGCATATCAAAAGCAAAGAACTCAAGTACACTTTCAAAGGTCACGGTGATACTCATTACAGAGGAATCATGAAGTGTGATGTGCAAGCGCTCTGGCAGAAAAAATATGAATTTGGTCAGCCTATGAAAAAAGTGGATAAAAGGATACATGGACCTAGACTAGTTGTAAACACGCGGGCCATAATCATTTTCATCAATATTCATGATAAAACCATTAATTCAGCTTTCAAACCGCTGTACTGCTTGACAGGACTAGAACTCAACATAGATGCGACTTTGTCCAAGCTTGTCACGGGTTAGAAACAGAAACAACAGATCAACAATTCTCTCAGGAACGCGGAATTATCGACCCAATTCAGCTGTAACGTTCTGGCCTTTGACTGTTTACACTTGAAAACACGGAGCTATCTTTAACCCCTTCGTCATAATAGGACGGAAACATGTGGTGTGATATGTTAACGTATGTCGCAGACTTAAAACAAGTTGTATGCGTCAGGCAGATACGGCCGTACAATGACTGGACACGTCTATAATCACAGTAACTAATATGAAACCAGGATCAGGACAACCGGAGAAGTTGCCTAAGCCACTTTTGTACCGATAAAACCGGTTGATAAGTCGGGATAAGTATCGCTTCGCAAAAACGGTAAATTCGGGTTTCGATTGCTCAGTAACATCTTAGACAAATAAACTGGGTCGGCTGGACAACTTGTCGACAGAAGGGGCTTAACAGTTGGTGACGTTGGATTTCGAGCTGCAGAACAGGAGGTATTGATAAAAACTTTACTAACAAACAGCTACCCCAATAAATTCACTGAGACATATAGTAGGAAAAACAAGAGCGACGAACTTATCCAGACGGCTCAAAAGAAGAGCATAGTTATGTTTTTGCAATTCAGAGGGGATCAGCTAGCTAACTGTATCATGCACAAACTAAAATCTGCTCGAGCTCGAGCTTATGTGGCTGCGCAACTGCGCTTAGTACAAACCACTAGAGGACCAATTCTCCACGGCTACCAACATAGTTCGTCAAACCTCACTGTCTCCGGCGTTGTGTGCCAGTTCACCTGTAGTTGTACTGACGTCCACATAGGCAGAACAGCTCGATATATATTGCGGTCAATGGCAGAGAGCATTCTGAAATGAACGAACCAACTGATGGCGCGCCAGTCTCCACTCGGTGAACCATCTGCTTCCATATTCTTCAGGAACAACGTTTGTAAGCCGTATAGGGAGTTCCAAGAACAGCTCAACCTTAACCAACTAGTTGGTAAGTGACATGAACGGCCAACCATCAGACTGACAGTGGAATCTCTTTTCGATGTGGCTCCAAGTTCCATTAGCGTCTGCCAAGACGTGGCAATGTTGCTACTTTCTCCAGGTCAATAAAGGTTTGTCCTGCGAATGCAAACAGAAACAGAAATGCATGAAACAGTGTAAAAGCTGAATCTGAGGTCAGTCTGTGGATAAGAATGTGCATACATCCGTTGGATTTATTTTAGAATTGAAATATGGAGTAAGTCGTATACCTGTCGGCTAATTACGAACCGTCGTTATTCGGCCACAGATCCACTACTGTACCCACTAAAAACAGTGTTTACCACTCCTTGATAAGTGAATCAACTGGCGTCACAAAAATAAAATTTGTACATCCTTTAAAATAATGGGAAAATTATTGTTGCAAAAGATGTCTATTGTTAATAGAACATAGGAATGAGAAGGAGGAAACTGACATGACCAAGAAAGTATGCACAGTACTAAATGTGTATATATATAGTGAGATGGGTTGATAAAAATGACAATATACATACCAGATATCGTTATACAGATATGAAAGTGTACAGCAAGCAGCGTCTGTAAGAATGCAGTGCAGGTTATAGAGGCAGTACTGATGTAGGCGGAATTTACAATTGCTATTGCCACTCAAAGTGAATTTAGTCTACGTCTATATGCTGCTTACTGCTGACTTCAGTCTTTGTCCTATCAAGAGTACCATGTCATCACCCTTGTAAGGTAATGATAGGTACACCGGCCTACACGATGCTGCTGTCACGGTTGTTTGGGTATCGATCAGTTTAGAATGTTTTTTCCAACAAACGTGCGGGTAACTATTCGGTGCCTGTATGAACGATGTTTGATCTCAAAGGTCTGGGTTATCGGGAAAAGTCCGGGTAGGTTCTACTGCCTACCGGAAGCTCCAAAACCATTCTGTTCGCTGTGAGGAGTTATAAAGTGAAATGTTATGGACAAACATATGCACTTAGTATTGGCGTATTAAGAGAAATGCGAGGCACTTCTAGGTACAAACATATGATGCTACTCATCGTGTTTGAAATTGTGGTCAGAGCAGACTGTTCATCAAGTTGGACACATTATAAGCATGTATGGATTGGACCAGAACCTGTTTCCATAACCAAAATAGGTTGATAATTACTTCACATCACTTACAGAGATTGTAGGGTATTGTGCTGGTATGCAAGAGTTCCCAGTAATGACGCAACCGATTGTGGTTAGTTGCATAAACAAACCAGACTGTCTGAGACGTTTCGGTTAGAGAGATTTCTCTTGATGTTCACTTTAATGACACTTCTTATCTCCACTTAAATATTCACGCTCGTTGCTCATGGAATAGATCTGGCTAACTGGGGATGTACGACGTTGTTTTAAAGTTTCATTAATTTTTCTTGGTGGGAAGGTTGCTTAAATTGGGTTATTTCTCCATTTACTGTCGATTTGCTACATGGAGTTTTCTTTAAACCTAAGAATGTTACATCAACTGTTTCATCGTCTGTGACAAATTCTCACGTTTAGTCTGCAACACTGGTTATGAGGCAGTTCGCGAAAGCTGTAACGCCAGATAAATCTGTCAGTATGCAAACAACATTCCATTATTGCCAATTCATTTCCAATATGGAACAGCCTGTCTGAATCTGTCATCAGAGCGTCGTCAGCGAGTGATCCAAAACGAAAATTTGACGCATACGTCCTTGATGCATATCCCAGAGATTTATCGTATTTATGTAAAGAACGTCTTTATATGTGTTTTTATTAGTTACTATTTTAGTACTGTCAGATATACTCAGGCATATGTAATCACCATAAACCTGCTCAAGCCGCATACACTCTGTTGCTTCCAACACATCCATAACGTCAATTCTGTGATGTGCAGCCTAGTCGAAGTTGTAATCGATTCATCCGCCAGGAATGCGAACATTCCATTACAACAAGTATTTGCCCGACTGGCTTGTAACATTTTATCTTCAGGAGTGCAAGTTGTGCGTTGTTTGAGGTAACTGTACGCGATGCAATGAGGAAGAACAGAAACGGAAAATTCAACTGAGAGGCACTCATGTTCAGAAAGATGATGAATCAAGACAAGTGTTCAAGAGCATGGGAAATCAAGCAATGCGATTGAAACGGCGATCAAAAGTTCCTTCTCTGTGGGGAAAAGCAAAACCGTTTTGTATTTCTCTTCCAGTTTACCACCTCACTAAGGAGGATTCAGTGCAATGAATCGCATACCAGTAAAGACTAGAAACCCTGCGGATAGTGTTTGCCTTGGTAATCTGTGATTGATACTATCCGACTTTAATGTAGAAACTTTGTTTGTTAACTGGTTTGTGTACTTCGGAAGTTACAGAAGTAAAGTTGGATGTATGGGGAATGAAACAGAAATCAGAGTCTTCAAAGCTGGAGGCGGTTTTCGCCCATCTGAAACGTCTCTGGGGGTAGATAATCATTTCCCTGAGTTTTAGGGATTGCGTACTTAAAGCGACTGCAATGGCTATGGTACTTTATGGCTGAGCAACTTGACCGTTTAAGGTAGAAGACGTGAACCGTCTTCAGTTGCGTGACGATTGATGTCTGCGTTTGATCACTGGCATCGAATAACATCAGCGGGTAATCAGCGGAAGTTTGGAAGCAGGTATTTGGTAGCGATTGTCAAAAGAGTTCTTTTGTTCAGTCTTTATATGCATAAGTTTAGCTGGTATGGCCATGTGCTAAGAATGCCAGCTAGTCGTCTGTCACACCGGGCACTCATTGACGGTGATGCGGTCAACTGGCTTAGGGTTACAGTTGGTCAGTTGTTGACCCGGCGTAGGGGAATCAGGCCAGTCCACAGATGATTAGTAACTGTGTCGGGTTTGTCTTCTGGACTGGAACTCTCTCGACACAAATCCGACGGTCTGAGACCCTAGATAGAGGACGGTTAGTCGGGCACATGGATGTGAACGTATCCGTTGTTTGTCCTAGTCGTCTGTGAAGTAAATAGAATTAATGTTGCGAGAAGATGATAGTCGTAGGAAAGCTGTTTTTCTAATGACATCAACTGCGATTCTAGTCTGGTTGTGTTTGCAGTCACCTTGATGTTGTATGAATGAGGAAAATTAGGTCCCCTCCCTATCCATATTCTTTTTAATTCATGTTACGAATTGCTACTTACATTGTTGAAAGAAGGTTAAGAATCAGTAGCAGCCAGTGATGTATTGTAGTTTTGGATGATAATGATGATGATGGTGGTTATGTGATAATAGATGCTTTGCAGTTGCCCAAAACTGTCTAGCTCAAGAACCACACTAACGTCTAGTAATAAATGACATCTTATTTACTTGGCTATTACTGCGAGTTAATATAGGGAATCCCTGATGCAATATAATGCATAAATAATTATTGTATAAATTTATATTTATAAACTGAAAATGAAATCGGCAGAATGTTAAACCGTGTTCTACTGTCGCGAGTTGCATATTCTGGGAATTGTTTCCGGTAATTACTAGTTGACAGTTGGATTATTTGACGCTTCTGACACTAGAAACGAGTTAGACGATTGCTTTCTAGCTCACTTCGAAAAACCGTTTGACTAAGCAAATATTATTTTGTGAAACAAACTTGGATAACTCTATGGTACTACTACACAAATAACAAACGCGAAAATGGTCACGGAATTAGGGGACACATTCAGTAACAAATGTTGTCCTCATCAAGGCTGTGTGGTATCCTTTATTTCGTTTATTACCTCCATGGGCGATGAATTAGACAGACTGTGTTTGGCTCTCATAGAATCGAAGCATCGATTGACGTCTTAACTGAATGCTGAATGGTCTGGATTATGTTAACGACGGTTTTTTGCTGTTTGACAGACCCCAGAAGACGCATATTGTTGGATTACACTTCACTCTTAGTGCATCCCGTAAGAGCGAATTTTCAGTCACGAAGTACAAATTCCCGTTTAATTGGAGTTAAAAGTTTTCAGATATCTGAGAGCTTAGATTCTAGATCTTAATCTTAGACGGTTTTATCCAATTGCGGTTATTTCTAGAATGATGATGATCGAGTAGACTAAAACGTGGCTCTTTGTTAATGAGAAGTAAACGTGTTCTTTCAATCAAACTAGACTAATTTTTATTCCTTTCCTTTTTCTAAGACCTCGAATGTTTCCTCTTTTTATGATTTTTCAACAGTTAAGTATCACTGATATTTTGCTTTCGATGATAACTACGTTTTCCGAATATAATTCTAGGATTTTGATTTTCTTTCACAGCCGCCTGCAGTGTTCATGATCTCTGAACGTATGGATCCCAATGTGTTTGTAAGGGTACGCGAAACAGCGCCCCACGTGGTGATAAGCTCACTCCATTTGAATCATGTGTTGCAGCCAATCCGAACGAGTCAAACAGTCCACTACGATAACGCAAGTTTGACCGAAGGTCTTGGTTCAGAGAATTTGGTCTACACAATTACCACACAACCTCGATTCACAGGTTCATCACAAGATTTGAGCACACATGAAGCTGGTCGATTGGTTAGTCTGAATGCAGTCACTGCTAGTACACACGTGGGGGACATGACATTGCAACCAGGACTATCAACCAGTTTGCGGGACGCACAAGTCCCATCTGTAACACATTTCACACAACAACAGGTGGATACAGGAGACATCGTCTACGTACCTCCAGCAAAAGATATTGGTATTTCTGTAAGTTCTTGTTATTTCACTAAGTTGATGCCTTGATTACACATATGATGATCCTGATGACAACCCACTAGTACGTGTTGTCTCTGCAGTGTTGACTGAGGACTGAATATGTCCATCTATCGTAATGAAACATGATTGAACTCGTCTGCTCGTATGGAAGTTAACAACCTCATCGATCAATTACGTTTATCGACGTATCGCTTGGTATCATGTGTGACTGTTTCCTCAGGACAACAGTGTTGTCGTCCCAGCAATTCAGAAAGTGATTGAATGATGCATAATCACGGATAGAACACGACGTGCACAGTGCGGTTTGGTACGCGCTCATACTTTTTGAAACACCTGAAGCCTATATCTAACATGCAAACTGTTTTAACACTGATTAATACGACCTCAAGGTATCCCGACTGATTGAAAAAGACTCAGCAATGAGGCACGACAAATGTTGTCTAGTGCATTGTCAATAGGGCATTATATATGAAATCGACACAGCAGCTGGCTCCATTGGCTTCGCTTCAGTAGCTTGGCTTCGACCTTGATCGACGACTGTGTTGGTCACCCCATGACATGTTCCAGGGTTGTTGCTCGGTCCATGCATATGTCCTTTCTGGTGCACTTGTTTGACCTTTCGGTGAGCGCCGTGGTGCGCGTCCCAACTGAGATCATTTTGTCTCGAGCCGATCGTGACACAAACCCAGACCGAAATGCAGCCTCAGAAGACAACCCTCCGTATAGTTCAATGGATTCAATATGACACAAAGAGTTAGGTTGGTAACCGACTTCAAATCTGAAATTTCTGACCTCTCGGCCTAGCTATGTGACCCCGCCGGTAGAGCACCAGTCTGGGCACACTTTTTCCGGAGATGATTCGAACCTAACAGAAACCGCAATTTTTCACAATTGGGTCTCTCTTGAATTATCATTCCCCCCACACTATTTTGTGGTTATTACGTCGAATGACAGTTTTGTGTCACAAGGAACGTAGGCATACAAACAGTTTCTATCATTTTGGACAATCGGTCTTTTGATGTAAGTATTGAAACTGGACAATGAGGATTTTCAATTTTATGCTGATTTTTTCTGAAAAGAAACATAATACAAACAGGTCAGCTGAATGAGAGCTCACGTGTCATCACTACAACTAAAGGCAATTCCTCTGTTGATGGGTAATGTTAGTCACCCAGAATATTACAAACAGGTCTATTCATCTTACTCGGAGTGTGTAATCAATAGGCTAGTACAAGTTTCTTCTCGTCTCTGCCTTCTCTACTTTGTTTAAGGACAAGTTCGTGGTCATTTCTTATACGGTCACGGGACCCCACGATGTTCGTCTACTTCGTCGACAATTGCGAGTGCTAATCCTGGCCGAAGACAATCAGACGCCACAGATCCAGGTAAATGTTGTTTACTAGCCTGAGGTTCGACCGTGGTAAGACTTTGAGTTGAGTTCTTTCATTCTGTTGATGACTTAGCATTATGTACTAGATTTTGTAACGTCCAGTGACACTGTCCACTATGTGCGCATCTAACCCTATATTGATAAAGACGAAGCCGGCTATAGGAGTCACATGTGCATCAGATGACATAGCTAACTGACGACTTGCAGTGGACAAGATTACCGAGATAGATTAACTGGCTAAATATGATACAAACGAGGTAGGTAAGAAAACGGTAGGAAAAGACTTGTGCAGTCCACCTTGTTGAGGCATCCACTGACTATACATGGACAAAGCTCAAGACGTACAATTTTGTCCATTCGAATTTGCTTGCATTTTCGAACTGCTTCGTTCGGCGACAAGATCAACGGTTATTCCGTGTTCGGTGTACGAAGTGAAGTGTACGATTTTGTCAGAGATTACAACCTTTTGAAAATAGTCATGTTTTCTTATTGAAACTGTTAACCTAGATGACGCCCGCCGTCTACAGGAAGACGATAGCACTAGTGTTAATAACAACTTGTTTTGTAGAAAATCATATATATGTGATCGTATTACCCACAATTGTTCAAGTTTTGATACTGGACGGCACTTTCTATGCACAATACCGGCTTGTAATTTCGTGCAAGTTTGTATTGTTCAAGGTCAGTAGTATTTAGATAAACATTGCTTTAGTAAAGACCGGTAATTTCGGGTTCTTACTGCGCAACTCTATCTCAAATGAGTTAACTAAGTCAATTCGATGACTTGTTGTCATGACCGGTCGATCACGTGGAGTTTCGGGTGATAGTTTTTTACTGCACGACATGTTATGCTATTCGATAAGGTAGCTGGCAACGCGTACTACCTAAGTAAACATCGGGGACTTTGAGTGAAATGGCACACAAAGCGGCGGATCACATGTGCAGAATACCTGCTTTTACATTTACGGAGAAGTAGTGGTTCATTGGTGCGAACTAAATACAGTTGCTTAGTAGCTTATGTACGAGCCAGAGCACAATTTAATTTAGGCTTCAAGTCCTTCGGCAAATGATTCCTTTTTCAGTTGGGGGGATGTTCTTCTTTTGAGCAGTTCAGACTGACTGATTGATGTTAAGTAATTTTTCAGTATACCTGGTTGCTATCAAAGTTTTTGTTAACATTTCTCATTCAATTATTAGGAATGAAATACTCCTAGCTCTATGGAACAGTTTTTCGACCGAATCACGCTTGTATGCACTCAGAACTACTAGAAGTCTGGAGATATTGAACACTGCTCAAAAGCACATGTCACTGATTGCTACACACCCCATGACAGCAGGTTATTAGGTTTAATCAGTTGGTTCAGTCAAAATACTGCCGCACAGTAGGAATCCAATTTTACTGGTTTCGAGTGAAGTAACACCTGTCAGAAGTTGCCAGCGGGAGGCGTGTACGCAAAGCTGTTGGGGCAATCTACCGGACTGCCGTGGTTCTGGTGTGATAGTATGTGTATCCTGTCACATTTTGTCTCCATTTGTTTGCTTTATACAGTATTTGCGTTTTACATTTACCAAGCGATGAGAGTAAATGATCTATGGGCACATCACAACGTATGACTTCCCTTTGACTTTGCGACGTGTGTGTGAAGAACCGAATGTTTTCGGTGAACACAAACGTTCCGTTGCAGAGGTTATCGAAACCATAAAGGTGAGAGTTGCTGAGTAGAATCGACACTTATGGTCCCTGGAATTACACATGCAGTCTTGGGTCTAATCAATTAGTTTGCACTGGCGACAAGATAAGTTAAGAACACAAAAAACAAACTACCTTTTTCGCTTGTTCATCTTTCAAAAACAATGTGACAGACAGATTAACAGCGGAGGAACGTCGTGATTTCGAGACACGTGGGTATAGTAGTATCCACACAGACGACAAAGAAACGGTTAGACCTTAAACAGGGACTCAGCGATGTGAAACTTCAGTCACAATCTCCATGGGTCCATAATTCGTCGTGATGATAATTTTTCGAAATATTATCGTTAGGACCTAAGTTTTGTTGTTCATGCCGTAAGGATAGTCATCTAAAGATTGAAGTCAAATTCTAGAACCTTCACAGCCAAACACTTTATCTGAGTCCCTTATCTAATTTTAATCTTGAGCCGTTCAAAGGAGTTGGTCAGTAGTTGTTATACACATCGTCAGTATGCTGTGTCTCATAAGACTCCGATAACTCGTGAGCGTCTGGATGTCCTGAGAAGTCTGTGTACACGACGTGTTATCCTGCTCAGTCGGCCAGACAAATCCGCCGAGATTGGGATTTTTAATAAATCTTAATGTACTGACAGTGTGTTACTGATACTGGAAAATTCGAGAAGACAAAACATTAAAGAGATAAAACAGAGCTTGTTAGGAATCAAATCACTAATTCCACAAAACGACCAATGTAGCAGGACCGTATCACCCGAATTCAGTTGGACCATATGAAACCGACTGGCTTCATAATCTTACGTTTACACTCATTTCTCAAGATTCATAAAAGTGGTTGCCCATTTATACTGATACTTGATATGTGCAATTCAACATATCAAGCAGCTAGTAAATGGTAAGCAAAAAGTTTGAGGCCTTTATGGGAGGAATTATGCCCACATAGTCTTCGTGACACTTTCAAGTTTGTGGATGCAGTGAGAGATATTAATGGAGCATGCCAACACACTGATGTAACTTCTCTTTTCACGGATTTTCTGTTGGTATAGATAATTAACTTTTAGTGTGATCATATGGAAAGACCGGAGAGCGTATTTGGATTACATAAGTTGGGCCCAAGAGAATTACTTTTGCAGTGTGCCTTCAGTGTGCAGTTCCTGGTCAACGGCGAGTTGTAACGATAGTCAGACGGGGTAGCAGCGGGATTCCCTTCAAGTTCAGTGCTGGCAGACGTACTCATGGGAAAAATAGAATCCCAACTTCAGTCCACCAATCAGAGGCTTCATATGTACCGCCTATATATTGGTGATATATTTGTTGTTATACAACCAGGGGATGAGCAAACATCCATCCTTCAAGCTTTCAATGCACCAAACGATTCACTTCGTTTCACCACAGAAGAGGAATCTAACAACGTGTTCAATTTCTTAGACGTCAAGTTGACAAGACGTCAAGATGGTACACTGAGTAGGTCGGTATATCGTAATCCAAAATGGACAGCCCCGAATTCAAAGGGTATACGCCCATTGAACAAAAATGAAATCTAGCTCCGTGCATGGCAACTAGAACAAGAGAGATTTATTCAAATGTCACACCGTAGGATGGAGTGAAGACGGTTTGCCTTCACCATGTGACCTCAATTCCAGTCAACTTCGGGTCCAGATCTAACCAATTGTTGTGTGGAATGTAGTAATCGCCTTTCATTGTCACTCGTTGGCAGTCACTTCATTGAGTTTGCGGTTTGTTTCATGACACGTCTTGATGGAACTCAAGAAATTGTGTTGGCTTAAAAAAGAATTGTAAAGCAAACTTTCCTCGTAACAAATTTGAACGGAGAAGTCATAAACAGTTTATTACACAATGTGTCTCTCGAGCACTTTTCGCTGCATCTCACCAGGTACATACCACAGTCTGTGTGAGCTGTCCTGATCTTTTCTGCTACCTTGGCGTGGTGGTCAAGCTTGTGTGCTGTTGTGATCCGGAGGGCTGTGCTGACTGCGACCTCGGTCGTTGCAGGTTCAACCCTGTCAGATTGGCCAAAAGGGAGCAGCCAGACAAAAAGTGGATGCGGCCGTTGTGAAGTGTTCGTTGTGTATGGTATCAGTCTGTTGCATTTCGATTCGGTTTGTTATTTTCTTTTTGCCTGATCTGATTCTCT